>JACBWW010000015.1:17127653-17362522 GCA_020086605.1 Lanius collurio
CTCTGAGGTAAAATGAGTGTGTTTTAAACACGTTTGACATGGTGATTTAGTATTAGTTGGCAAATATATGGTGCAGAGAAGACTTAACAGCTGCTTAATGGACAAATGTGACGTATCCAACAGAGCGTATGACTCAGAGGAACATAGGAAAATGAAAAATGTAGAATGAACAGTTAATATTCTGTCAAATGCATCAAGGGATCAAGTAATCTCAGTAAAACCATAGAAGTTTTGTTACTGATCATGGTGAGTTAGCAGTGAAATTCCCCCATAGCCGCACTCTCCACTACTCAGTTGGATGGGGAAAACCAGGAAACAAACAGAAATCAAAAAACTTGTGATTCAAGATAAAGGCAGGGGGATTTCTTAAAAATTACCATTGTGGGAAAAAAAAAAAAGGATTTGTCTGGGGGATAATTAACTGGCTGCCAATTAAATTTGATTGGAGTAGTAAGAAACAAATAAGTGTCAACCATCTCCTTCTGTTCCCTGGTTCAAGCAACTTCAGTCCTTTATCCACGCTCCTCTGCCTGGCACAGGTGGGATTTAGGAGGGGATTTAATCTGCACATAGGAGTTCTTCTCTCTTGCTCCTTCTGTTGTTCTTTTCTACAGTTCCAGCATGGGTCCTCTCCAGAGGCTGTTCCCTTCAGGGAAATAGGCCCCTGCTCTGGGCCTGGGGCTCCTCTGTGGGCTGCTGTGTACACATCTGTTCTGATGCCTGGAGCACCTCCTCCTCTTACTTTAGCCTATGCTCAATTCTATGTAATTTACTTAGTTCAGTGTATTTGTACTTGGTGATCTCAGAGGTCTTTTCCAACCTAATTGCTTCTGTGAAATTGCCTCCTGGAAAACTGGAAGGAAGTAGACAGTAGGGAATATAGTTGTCTTCAGTACTTTTTTTGATAGTGTGCACCTACTTTGTGGGCAAGTCACAGAGTGAAAGAAGAGGGTTTTGTGTCAGAGGAGACAGTTTTTGTTATTGTTCATATATTATAAATAAGTGGTTTTGGCATTGTGTTACTCTTAGCTTTACTGTTTTACTGGTGACAGAAGGATTCATAACTCAAGAGATATGTTTCACCTTAAGAAGGTTATATGGTCTTAGAGACCCTCATGCATGAGCTGACAAGAGAGAAAACACTGACTTGCAGGCACTCACTATTTTATTCTGCTTGTCACTCGAGACTCTAATGCTCCAGACACTGCACAAAACTTTTACGAAATATTATTGTCATTTTGAGGATCACTCGGCTTTTAAGCTGCACTTTGCAGACAAAATAATTGCTCATGTGGTGACATGTTTCTAAAAAAGCTCTGATTTATGGATTTTGTTTTTACTTTTCTGTAGATACCAAGCTGGAGGCAGCATGTAGCTGGTCTGGCTAAGGAAGATACAGGAAATGTTTATTGTTGTCCTGATGTCTTTTACCCCAGTAGGGTACAACCTTTATAGACCAGCAGCCTGCCCAGGCAGGGTGCTGACCTTTCCATTCTTGCTACTTCGTGTCAATAAACTAAAAGGTTGGAACATAGGATGATTTTAGCCAGCTTTCTTGAGCTTATCTGAGCCCTGCATGTCCTCTCTTTGTCTGTGCAGCTGAATGGCTCCATGGGAAAGGAGAATGAGAAGAATTACATGGTGGTGGAGACAGAAAAAGGTTTAAGAAGAGCTTCAGAGAGAGTAATTAGTTGTGTATCATTGGCTGTGGTTTAATTCACAATGGAATAATAACATTTGTAGTTCTAGATGAGCACCTGTTAAGCCTTTATTCCATGATATCATGGAATTATATGTATTTCATAGATGTTACAAAATGTCCCAGCATTTCTTGGATGTTTTTGAGACTCTAAAGGTTGGAATGGGACTTTTTCTTGTGTTTAGATATAATTTATAAGTTAATTCAAGAAAAGCATAGAAATCTTTACCTAATTCTCCAGACTAAAGGTTCCTCAGGACTTGAGACTCTTGATCTTTCCATACCATTAAAATCCAGGACAGTTTATGGTCCATGAACAGTGATCCACTGACTATTTGTGCCTGGGGCTTTGTCATCCCTGTTTCCAGGATTAATTTACACCTAACATTTTTTCCAACAGAGATAGAATATGTTTAGTAAATTAAATCTTTGACGTTTGTCTCTGCCTAGTAAATGGTATGTAAATGTATGTGGTATGTATAACTCCAAGGGCTGAGCAACATACTGATAATAAAGCACTGCAGTCTCGTCTTTGATGTACATTGAGAAGAGATTACTGAATGTGAAAGATCACTGTACCAATTTCCCCACCCCTTAGCAGAAAAAAAAAAAAAACCCACACCCCCAAAAAAACCCAATAAAACAAATAAATTCAAGAGGACAAGCATATTGGTAAACTAGAGCTTAGTAATTCAGTTGAGAGCTAGAAACAGAAAGAATAACAAAATTACAGTGAGCATACTTAAGATACTCTAATTTTACTGAGTTGAGAGTCAAAACCAAGGCACAAAAATAGTCTGTCGTTGAGTGAGAAAGGTGTGTCTGTGTAAGAACTAAAGAAGTGCATTGCAACAAGATTGGCAAAAAGAAGCTAATGAGTTACAGCTGTATCTAAAAGAAAATCTTTCAGGTTTTGAAAATCAGCTAGTGATGGATGGATGGAGGCTGTGGCAATTGATATAGTGGTGGTGCCAAGTGAAACACATTTGTTACCAACAGGGAATAAAATATATGCTACTGAAACTCTTTAGCACAGCTTGGAACTTAATATAAATAAAGTGTATTTTAGAATTATGCCAGCAGTCATTCCCAAGAAACAATTTCACTCTCTTTGATTGCTTTTTGCCCCTTCCCTTCTGCATCAATTTGTGCATATGTATGTTTTTGTATTATACTTTAATAAAGAATTAGGGTCAGATTTACTACCTCTTTACATCCAGGCTGAAGTGGCACTGCATCCCAGGACATGTCAGACACACAGGCTCTCTTGAAATAATAAAAAGTTACCATTCAGTTGGTTGTGCGTAATCACTACTAGTCCAACTAGTTTGGGTTTTTCTGTAGTGTAGAAGTGCCTAGAAACTCTAGTCATAGGCTGGCAGAACTTTTGTCAGTCATGGTGTGAACGTGGCATAAGAAAATGGTAGTTGTCCTTGAGAGTTCACAGTATGAGCTTCCCTCCCTTCACTTTTATTTTATTTTGCAGAGTTCTTCTCCCACCCCACCCAGACAGAGTAAGATGGAAGAGAATAAATGATCTGGTGCTGTTAGACATTATATTTCATTGCTGTTTTACCCAAATTTGAATTTCTCTCCTGATTGAAAAGATGGATATTGCAGGTTTAAAACAAGTAATCTGTTCAGTCTCCAGGGCTTTGGAGGGGGAGAAACGGTAGACAGAAAGGAAGAGAAAGTCTTTTTTTTCCTCCTATACTGCTTGATCACTCTTTTTAGAGTGAAAATATATATGTAACTGAAGGAGTAAAATAACTATAATCTGACTAAATAGAATTAATTTTTAAAATGCTGTGAGACATTCAGGTTAAGTTCAGTATTTGTAGTGAAAATGTAAAAATCAGGACTAGAACTAGAGCAGTGATTATGGCAGTTTCAGAAACTTTTAAAATCTGACTTCATGGTTGAACTCTGTGTGCCCAGCAGCTGCGACTGCTCTCTATTGCTAAACATGTCAAATTTGAATGGATTGATAAAACTCTTGCTTAAGTACTGCTCTGCCATCCAGCAAATAAAGTTTCACGTGGAATGATATCAAAACTATCTGTCTACTAAAGGCTGTTAAAATGGTACCAATGTATTTTCTCCAACAAATCCCTTAGCATTATGAATGAGTCTTATGCTCAGCAGACATTTAAAGCAAATCTCCAATAGATAGACTGAAACCCTTGAAAAAATATGACTGAGCCGATTCTGCAATAAATCTTTATATTACCTAGGCTTTACTTTTACTTTCAAGAGGCTTATTTACTGATTAGAGCTTTGGGTTGCTCATTTATGTCTGTAAAAGTACTGCATAGGGTATTGACTCCTGTAATAATAAGAATTATCTCATTTTTTAATAAAATTTACTTTAGCAGGCAAATATAAAGTCATGTCCTTTTTAAAGAAAGGAACTTGTCAGATGACCATGTGAGTGTAGAACTGGATATTGTGTTGGTTCTAGATTCTGGGAATGCTGCAGGCATAACATGTTCAGCATCTTTGAGCAGTCTAAATGGAAGTGGCCTTGAAACAGTTACAAAATTAAAAGTGATATCTCAGTTCTTGGGGGAGATACAGAGAGTGATGGTGAGTGTCACCAGTGTTATTACACAAATGTATCTTTCTTAAGGCTTGTATGAACTTTGGAGCTGCCAGAATTTTTATTGGCATGTCTGAGAACACTCTTGGGAGGACAGAAGTATCTAAGAACGTGAAGAATTTTGATTTCAGATGCTATTTCTGCTACTCTAAAAGTAAAAATGTCGAGGGATGAGGGTGCTTCTAGCCAGATGCCAGCTTAGATGGGTGCAGACTCTTAATAGCATCTGCATATCAGCAGATCTTGGAATGTTTTGGATCTAAAACCTGATGGGGGATAAGAAGGAAGGATCTGGTACAGAGAAGAACAACAGATTTATGACCATAAATTTATAGCCAGAGTTTGTCCTTCATGGTAATAGTTAAATTTATCTGCTGCCATATTGATAGAATCGAGCTGATTAACAAAATGAGCTTTAAGTGCTCCACCTAAAAGAGTTGGAGGGGAAAGAGGAATAAAACATCCCATAATGCAATGTTTTATGAAAAAATGAGGACTAGCTGATGGTGCTAGTGAAAGGTAGAGCAAGATGTGTTTTTTACTACCTCCAGTCCTTCTGTTGTAGCCTGAGGAGAAAAATTTAGAAGCTTTTAAGACTTTGGAATAGGGAGTGGGAACTCAGTCCACCAAAACTAAGAAACCAGGTGACTGAAAAATAGTACTGAGTAATGACTCAAAGCAGTTGAAAACAATTCTGACATTCTTTTTCACTCCAAAGCCAGTACTTTATGGAGCAGTTTTAATCCAATATGCAAGCCAATTCATATAGACAGGTTTGGAACTACAGATGCAGTAAAGAAGCAGAAAATGTCAGGAGTTGAAACTTTTATAAAGGCTGACAAGGTAGAGAAGAGAGAGCAGTTGATAAGGGCAGCAGTCTTAAAGAGGAACCTTTTAAGCAAAGATTGCCTGAAGATAAAAACAGACAAAAAGCTGATTTTTAGGACAAAATAAAAGGCATATAATGAATAAATCTTTCTAACAGGAACGAAATGGCTATTTTTAACTGCATAAAGAGCAAGCAAACATTTGCACTTTAATATTTTCATTTTCAGTTTGAGTGATTATGCATAAAGACACTACACTTGCATTAGCATTTTACAGGTTCACATTTCTAAATGTCACTTTTCTTTCCAATGAACTTCTTGTTATTAATCGCTTTTAGTTGGAAGAGTGTAAGATGTATCTCCTGACATTAGCTTGTAAGTACCACTCAAGAGTAAATAAAACTAAAAAAGAAAATGGATAAAGTATTTTTTTATTGTGCATAGCACTGTCAACCTTTATCCCAGCCAAGTCTATCCTAACCAAGTGATCAGTTGACCTTTGCTTTTGTAGACTGCTTAGCATTTTTCTGAGAGAATTTAATCACTTGCCTCATAGGAAATGAAATACTGAATTCTTGGACTGAATGCAGTATTTCGTGATTCCATGTTCTCACTTTTGCAGTGTATGGATTCTCCATTAAACTCTCCAAGTAATCTTTTTTAAATTAAGTTATGCAGTTGCTAACTCAGTATCTCCATGGATATATGCAGAAGGGTACTACTGGTGGCCTCTCTGGCTTAAAAAAAATAGATGTAAAAAAAATTTGACTGTTAGGTAAGTGAATAGCAGGTGCCCAATCATAGTAATTTCTCCAGTTCCAAAGATTTTCTGCCTAGTACTTCTGGAATTCTTACAGATTTTGCCTTTTTTATTTCAGTTCTCTAGGGATCTTTCCCTTCTAATGATCTGCTAAAAAAGGAAAGGTATTTTGGAGGTATTTGCATATGGTCATTAAGTTGACTGTGGGACTCTTGTTATAGGATATGCTTTCTGACAACAGTTATATTGTTCCATAAATGGCAGAATTCATGACCTTATCCTAGGCCATGAAACCATTTAATATGCAATTATCCTGTGACCCAGTGTTCCCTGAAGGCTGACAGGTGCTCTTCTCATCCTCCTTGCTGAAAAAGACGCTGAAGTAATTGAAAACAGAAATGTTTCAGACGTGATTCTGAAGTCAGTTGTGCTGAAATATGGCAGATGTGAAGTACAGCCCCTCATGCAAATTTGATGCCCTGTGGTTTCAGATTTAGGAGTTGAATGTGTTCTGTTCACCAACACATTACAGAACTTCTACAGTTAATTGCAGTTATCTGTGATGTTAACTTTTGGGGACTAGGAAAAACCAGTGCTTTACTAGGATATTTGGGTCTTTATCTCTTTAAGTTTGCCATCCCCTTGCAGATTAGAGAAGTTATGAAAGGAAATTGGGTGGTTTTGCCAGCAAACTGTCAAATCATGGTAATGTTAGCAATGTCCTGTCAAGAAGTTACTGACTGCTTTCCTGGGCTGTGAACTTGTGAGCAACAACACATATAAACTTTGCCTGTGTTGTGTTAGAATAAAGGTTGGTAATTCATAATGCTGAATTGCTCAATTTTTGGCACCGCAAACATTTTGGGCTGACAGAACAGATTGCTAATGCCTTCAAAACCATAAGAGACAATTGTCTCACTCGAGTACCACTTGAGAAAGTGTGCTTAATTTCCTAACAATTACAGCTTGTTAATTATCCTTTTTTCTGAAACATATTCCTTGGAATCCAAATTTTTGCAAGCAATACTGGGATGCTACAAGCAAAGCTAAATAGCTGCAACCCAAAGTTCACAATAACAGAGAGCTATGAAAGTCACCTTTGTTTGCAGGTGGATTGTATTTTGATTATGTATGCCATCTATCCAAGAAGTTTAATTTGAATTTTTAAAATACAATGAGAAATGTTTCCATTTAATTCCTAGCCAGAGCAAAGAGGATTCGAAGTTGAAAAGATACCTGGTATCTACAGGTAGTAAAACTAAGTGTTCAGGGCCTGAGGGTTTTTTGATTGAGCAATTACTCATTTAGCCTAGCCTGAGAAAACCATTAATCATAATGACCATTTTACAGTGTCCCCTTTCCTTTATGGGCTGGACTTCAGAGGTCATCACCTCATCATTCAGGTCAGTGGAAAGGTCACATGTCTCCTCTTGCTTCACTACTGGCCCAGAGTGCAAGTTGACACTGGGTTAACAAATGACCACTCTTCTAATTATAGGAAATGTGTCTGGATTGTGCCAATGGACAGGGTTCAGACTTACGGGAACACACAGACAGTGGCAGGACGTGTGGTTAAAAGCTAAAACAACAGTGTAAACTGAATGAGTTTCACTCTCACCTGAACGAACCTAGAGTTTCTTAAATTGTTCTTAAATAGTCTTTGGCAGTTGCTTCATGTTTGGTATAAACATGGTGCAGAGAGAAAATATCTGTCATTCATACTGCTCACAGTTTTGATTTTTGGTTTGTTTTGAGAATCCGACCCCTTGAAGATTTAAATATAAGTATTTATAAACTTTGCTAAATCATGCCATTAACAATGCTTAGTTTTACACATCTACACCGTCTGTGTAATCAAATGTGGTGTATTCATCTTCATATCTTTATGACAATGTTTGATTTCAGTAATAGACCTTAAAAGAGGATATTAACTGCACGGTATTGTTGAGCATACAAAAAGTAAATAGTATATTATAAGTGTTACTTAAAAGAAAAAAAATCTAAATACTGCTGTTTATGCACTTGTATCTGAGATGCCTAAGTTCACATTGGTTTTGTTTAAGCTTCTGACTGATAGAAACATATGGTGAGAGGAAAAAGAAGCTCAAGATTTTGGGTCATCTTCCCGAGGTTGATTAGATGATCCCTAATCCCTAATTCCCTGTATCATATGTGCGCCTGTCATCATGTTTTAGGAGCGCATCTTTCCAACAAATATTCACAGTTTGTAAGGTCAAATCCTAGTGTGGGGGCTTGCAACAGCAGTGTTAGAAATGTGTTGCAAAACTGTATTGTGCTGGCCTGTGTGAAGTGTGCTGAGGTGGCCGTGTAGGGGCAGTGGGAGCTGGTGGGCAGGTGGGTGGGAGTGCTGTCAGCGTGGGTGGGAGCACAAATCCTGTCACTGATTGCCAGTCACACGGTCAGCCCCCAACAGGACTCGCTTAAGACCTGAAGTGAGAGCTGGCTGTGTGCTCCCAGTGCTGGTGCTCCATATGCTGCTGGTTCTGGTCCTGCAACTCCCCTCTTGCGTGCAGTTTTACTCTTATTTGGCTTGCCCTTTTATTCCCTTTGCAGCAGTTGGCTGATAGTTAGGACCGAATTGCAGTTTAACTTATTATACTCTTTGGGGAGCTAATGCAGTACCCTGTCACCTGTAAATTGCCTCAGCATGATGCAAGTTGTCATTTCAAATGGGAATTTTCCTATCTGAAAGGAGCTGTATGGATTAAGATTTCTTTCATTACCTTGAGAAACTTACTAAGCCTTTTTTTCTGTAGTCTACTTGCCAGGCTCTGCAAGGAGGAAATAAATTTGCAGGAAAATAGGCTGCAGACAGTGTGTGGTATCAGGTGCTTTGGCACATCTCTTTTTATGCTTCAGGGTGTACCTATATGTGTTTGTGTGTCTGTGTATGTTTATGTGCCTGTGAATCAGTCAGCATATTTTCACCTGTTAATAATCTTGCAGTCTTACTTTTGAATTATAATCTATATCTTATTTCTGATATTTAAAGGTACTCATATAATTCAGTGAGTTTACTAGCTGCCCTGGCTGGCTTTCACCTCACATCTGTTTGTGGTTCTGGAGCCAGCAGAAGGACAGTGTAATGAGACTAAGTGATTTTTGCATAGACTTACCATGCAAGCTTTGTGCAGGTAGGTTAGACTCAGGCTCCTTGGTAATAGCTAGAGATGTTTAATCTGTGCTTTACAGAGAACATAATGATTTTGCACAACGAATATGCATGTTTATCCCACTACATCTCCTTCAAGATACAGAGAAGCTTTGGAGTTATGCTTAAATGAGTCAGAACACATATCAATACTGTTTGTTTTTGGGGTTTTTTTTTAATCCAAGTGAAAACCCTGTGATTTAGGGCAGTCACTAACATTCACGGGGTGCTATAAATGTAAAGAATATTGAAAGAATCAAGGGTAGTGAGCCTACAGTTTTTTTCACAGACTTTTCACATTGCTTTGTGGTTAATAGCTAACTGAAAACTTTTCCTCTGAGCAATCCCATAACTTCTTTTCGCGGGTGTGTGTCTCATTGAAAACTCCCAGTCTTAGACCCAAGTTGCTGCTGTTTAAGTTTTTTCCATAGGAAGCAATTCTGGTAGTACTTTTCCATCCCCAGCATACCCAAATTCAATGACTGCTAATTTTTTTCTTCTGTGCATAATGCATTGTGTATTGTATTGAAGAACTGTTTATAACAAGTGATTTTGACTTACTCTGGGATGCATGGGTTACTCTCTGCATGTGGGAAGTCTGTGGGTATGGGGTTTCTTTTGGTGGGGGGACTTTATTTTGTGATATTTGGTTTTATTGCTCTCACATCTGCTGCTGTCTGCTGCAACAGCTTCTCCTCTGCTGCTGTTTTTCTTATAGATTGTTTTTAGGCGTGCCTGACCACATTCACTGTCCGTCAGCTCAGAACAGTTGCAGAGACCCTATGTTCTGTAAACCTGTAATTCTTCTATCTCAAATGTGGTTTTCTATGTTTACAGAAGTGTTTTCACTTCTTTGCTCTTCTGGACTCAAAATCAGACTCAAAATCAGTCTACCTTTGCTCTGGAACTACCTAAGTTAGAGTGCAGCCAGAACACTTTGCACAAGGCTTAGGTTATGTCTAGGCTTCACAAAAGATAATCAAGCTAGATAAAAATCTATCAAGCTGAGAAGAATGTGCCTCTATGCATTTTCAGTCATAAATAGATAAATAAATACACCCTCAGCATTTAGAGCTTCACTACTAGTGCAAAAGCTCTTTGTATTTCCCACTATTCTCTTCTGGTTTTCTTTCTTCTCCACCCGTCTGCAGTAAACAGTCATCCTACACAGTGCAGCTGCCTTGTTTCTTGTACTGCAGAAACCAGGAGAACAGGGCCATCACTCTAGTCTTGTTAAATGCTACAGTTTCTTTCAGTTCCTGTGTTTCTCAAGCTGTTTCTCTGCTCTCCAGGTCAACTTGTTCCCAGCTTTTAAATGTAGGTAGACTTTTTGGTTCTGCATATTTAATGAAAACCATCTACTAATACTTATTATCTGACTCTATGACCTCCAAGAGCTCAGAACTGCTGAATGTACCTCAATTCTGCTTAAATACCTTCTTCTTAAGTGGCACTCATACACAGCAAAGAAATTGTAAATCCCGTCCTATTCTAGGAACAGATTTTAAAGACTTGTACATTCTTATTACATGTATGGAGATCCAGTGAGCAAGTCAAGAAATACTGTCCTTCATTATAATGCAACCAAGTGCATGTGCAGTTAAATCCACAATTAGAAAGAACAAAGTTCCTAGATATGCCTGCATTTCATTAAAGTGAGGCCATTTGTTAAAATTGCGATCTTTGAGATTAGAATGCAATTAAAAAGGTTGAGTTTTTAAAATATAGATTTGTAATTTGATATACAGGCTTCCACTCCTGGGTCACCAGTTCAAATCTATCCCAGGTCAGTAGTCACTGAATCCTGGTACCATCTAACAGCTGGTGGTTTATGTGAAATGAGTAGCCTGTCTTACTTCAGTTTGTACTGAACAGGTGTCCACATTGCAAAAAAGTTACTACAATTGTTAGCTTAGCTAGCAGTCTTTGTAAGGCAGCAAAAATCTGTGTTGTGGAATTAAACTGCCTTGCAGCCCTTAAAAATAATTTCTCCAAACTGGCATTGAAATTTATTGGGCAAAATGATACTGTTTATAATTCTCATATTCTTTTCTTAAAATATAAATAAGGGGAGCTAGAACACTTGCTATGGTTACCAAGATGTCTCTGTCAGAAACCATGCTTTTGTAAAAAATGAACAGCCTCAACTAAGTTTTTAAAGATCAGAAAGCACCTATTACCAATAAAATGATTTTCCTAATGCTCTACAACATTATTATTAAAACTTTAAAAAGCCAATGCATTAAATTCAAGGGATTTCCTTGAAATTGGCTCCTGTTCTGTATTGTAGTTCTCATCTGATATTGTCTTCCAGATCCTTTTTCACAATCACAGTTTTGTATTAGAACAAATCTACAGTGATATTTGTGCTTACTGAAAAGCAAATAGAGAACATTAAAACATATTTTCAACAGATATAAATCCTGCCCTTAGGTGAGAGTCTTTGACAGATGATAATCTGAAAATAAAATCACAAATTAAAGCACTCACAGAGCTGTATCATTTAATAGTTGTGTCTTGGTCACTCTTATCCTTCAACTTAGGAACATGACACATGGCCTGTGAATTTTTTTAGAAGCTTCTTTTCCAGTAAAGCCCCCATTGCAGTTGGAAGCCTCTTCTCTTTCTTCCCCTGTCATTTTGTCCCATCACAACAGGCACGAGATCCAGCTCTCAAGGGAGAGCTCGTGGAGCTGCTGGAAGGTTTGGCAGGACCTGTGCGTGCCCAGGGAGCGTGCCCTGGCTGGGTGAGGCAATGTGCTGCTCGAGCCAAGGCCACTGTGGGGTGCCAGCAAACATCACCCAGCTCTGCCCTGGCTCGAACGCACACCATGGTGAGTCACACACCAGGGCTGCTGTGCTGGGCAAAAGGAAAAATGTCAGCAGGACATGCAGTGAAAGGTGGCCTCACAAGGGCACAATGTTACTCAGTTTTTCTTCAGTCTAACAGGTGGCTTGTCAACATAACTGTAATTTTATATAGAGGTATTCAGAAGCTTTAGAGACAGAGACTATGGCATTTCAGTTATGTCCATGCCTTTGATACTGGCGCTGCAGGGTTGGCAATGGTACGGCACTATTTAAACTTGGTGTGTGTCAGCGTTGGCTACATGGTTGTGTGCCTGGTGCCAGCTCAATACTTTCTTGTGTCAATGACTGCTTATGCTGTGCATGTAAAAGGCAGCTGGAGTAGTAAAGCTTGGGTTTCGCAGATTTGTTGATAATGTGGATGAGCACCATGTTGCAAACATCACAGTAAAAAAAGCCTCTTGCTAATGCATGACGTTCCATCAGCTGAACAGAGGAGTTTAGTAAGTGGAGAGATAATCACACATGGTTTAAAGTATCACCTTTTTCAATGGTTTGGGTCCATGTGGACTCAGAGTGTGTGTTCTATTTTTGTTGTCTCTCAAGAAGATCAATATTACATTCTCTGAAATCTTTCAGATGAAATAACACTTTTTTGATTTTAAGAGTGGCTTAAGGAGTATTTTAAATCCCTGGATTATAACAAGCCAACTAACTTGAAATCTGTAATTTTTTTTCAAATTTGTATAGTATTACCTTTTTTTAAATTTTTTATTCTGAGAGATGATTTCTTTCTTACCTCATTTAGATTGAGCAGCTCTACTGACTTTCTTGATTTGTATCAGAATGCATGAAGGGAGAACATGATCACAAATAAGCTCTTTTACTTTTGCCACATTTTCATTCCTGTGATAGCATCAAGGGTCCTTGTGTGTTTAAAGTCTGATTACATTTCTGTAAAAGGAATTGATTAGCAGTGAGCCTGATGTTTCTGTTGTGGTGAATAGAGTTTTTTTACTGATGATATCAGAGGCATTTGATGCAGGCTATGCTGCCGTGCCTTTCTTATGAAGAAGAAACTGTGAGATTTATATTCATTACACTCTGCCTATCAGCCTGAAATAAAACCATGTTCATTTCTGATTTCTGCCAGTATGTGTAAGTGGAAGGAAAACAAGTTCTGATAACTGCTCATCAGGGTTTCTTTGGCAAAACCAGTTGTCTGTTTTAGCCTGAAAATTTTCATTTAAATTCAAACTGTGGATTTCCTTGTTTAGATGAAGGTCCCCCAATAACATTAATTAAACTTAAATTTTTATCCACTTTATAGCTGTTGTGTCCTTAAAATCACACTTCTATAGTAACGTCTAACTGTAATTACATTAAATTGCTGATTTGTAGCCACTGAAGTAATAAATAATCAATTCTAATGCTTAGTTTTTAAATTCATTTGCTCTCAGATTTTGCTTAGTGGGTTGCTGATGGTCTTCTGTGTACTCTGGAGCCGCTTCTCCCTTTTCACTTGCAGCTGCTTTGTTCGATGCCTTGGAAGCTGTAAGGAAAAGAAAGAAAAGTGATCGCTTAGATCTTCCTTAGTGGTGCCTGCAGCAGTAAGAGCAGGGAGGTGGCATGAGAAACACCACCACTTTGAATTGGAATAAAACCCAAACACCTACTTGTTATCAAGTTTAGTGCTTCAGAGAGGAAAAGACTGGGCTTTCTTTGGATATACTAAAAGCAGAACAGATGGGGGGGGAAGAGCAGTGTGAGGTACATGAATATAGAGAGAAAAGTCAATCATCCTCACCGATCAGGACATCATGAAGTTTCTTTGTATCTGTTAAAACACCCTGTTAAGGAGCAGGAATGCCAGGAGGGAAGACAAATGAGCACTCTAAGCCTGTGTAGTGGAGCAGTGCTCGGTGCTGTCTACTTACTCCCTTTGTCAGGCAGCTGCTCAGCGTTGTGAAGAGGACGATGCTGAAGTTGCACTCCTGCCAATAGATATTCTCTTCCCACTGTGTGGAGTGGCCTGAGTGCCCAAAGACAAGAATCAAAACTGTTGAGCAGGAGACAGGATAAAAGACAGATACTCCTTTTGATCCTTATGATATGTGCCAGGATGGTGACAAGTTCTAGGTAACCCATTTTCTTTTAGATCAGTTTGTTGGACACTTTGTCCTGTGTTTGCAGTACAGCGGATAGGATGGCTCATTGTTATGTCAGTCAGACTTTTTTTGTCCTAAGTCTAGGCCTGTTGTTTCCCACCATAGCTACTGGATTCTGGACCTTTATGTCAGCAGAGATCAATGTTAATTTAAGAGATAAAACAATATGTCATTTAACTAATATAGCTGTTCCAGGAACAGAATCATAATTTCATAATTTGGTACATATATTAGCAGCCCTTAAAATGGACTAGATATGATATTTGTAGGTGGTCACATCTGGAATTACTGATGATGTTAAGGAATAAAAAGATGGAGAAGTACTAGTGTTTCAGGTAAGAGTGTGGAATGAATGATCTGTTGTAGCTTTTGTTCACTGACTGACCAAACTATTACTTTCCTCCATAAAAGAGAAAATTGTGCCTGGATGTTTGCCTTGTGCTTGACCAAGGTATAATATTTGAAAGCCACTTCAGCTTTAGTGAAAGTAAACATCTGGCATAGGGAAGAGCTGTGAATTTAGGATTCAAACACCCCGAATTCTTGACATGCTGGTGCAGCAGCTTCTAGAGAAAAAGATACTGGTCAGGACCTAAGAACAGAGAATTACAGATTCATGATTTATCTGGGAATTGACAAGATTGACTTCTTTGAACAACTACCGTGTGTAGCACTAACACAGCAAATAATTTACTATTATTAGAGCAGTCAGGAAAGTTGGAAAAAGGAAAAAGTGCAGTCCATAAGATCAGTCATGGAGTTCTCCAGAATTTCAGTAGTTGTCTAGGATTGTGATGTAATAGGCTTGTTTTCAGACCTAGCCTTTTCACTGTACTGTTCACCTAAAAAGGCAAACATGGTTAAAGGAAATATTTTATATATTTTATTGGTAGTTTATGGTTTTGGTTTTTTTTTTTTTTTTTTTTGTTGTAAAGACAAACAGCAATATGGGCAGGTCTTTATTGTCTGTTTTAAGGGATGCAGAGAGTTACCTACCTCAGACCCTTTAGAAAAACCTGTAGGGACTGTTTGTCTCATGCGCTGGATTTCTGAAGATGCCTTCAGAAAGAATGGCTTGTTCCACCTGAACATGAGGAAGAAGTTCTTTACTCTGCAGGTGGCTGAGCACTGGAACAGATTGCCCAGAAAGGGTGTAGATTCTTCCTCACTGGAGGTGCTCAAGAACCATCTGGACACAATCCTGTGCCTTGTGCTCTGGGGTGACCCTGCTTGAACAGGGAGGTTGGGCCAGATGAGCCCCTGTGGGCACTTCCAAGCTGGCTGATTCTGGGATTCTGTAATGCCTTTAATTCAGTCAAAAGCAGCTCCCTGTGTGCACCAAATCTATCATGTGAAGGATTGTCACAGAAAGAGCTTGATTCCTAGCATAGTAAAATAATAAACAGCAAGTTAATACAAGTTTGTATTCCCACTGGTTTTCTGCTCAAAAGATATTGATAAGGACTCATGTAACTCTTTGGTAATGGTTAAAAGGATAGTAACACCCAGTGTATGTGGGTGCCATCCAGCTCCTCCACCTCCAACAGTCCTTTCCTCTTGTGCATCTTAATGAAGGTAGAAAAGGGGGTTGACACTTATTTGTCTGTTTTAGGCATTGGACACATGGTCACCTTTTTTGTGGACTCAGCATTTCATATAAACTGTCTTACTTAGGACTGTGCCTCAATCTGTATTAATCACATGGACAGTCCTCTCTTAGAGGATTATCCTGCCGTAAATAAATCTACTGCAGCAAGTGTTTCATGCATGATCACTGGTAGCAAGTACATCCTGTACAACTGTTGAAATAAAAATAGGTCTTATTGTCATAATCCATTCAGCAGAAAAGGATACTATAAAGGATTTTTCGTTTTTGTATTTTTAAAGAAGACAAAAGTCTATGTTAAAAACTTTGAAAATTATTTCATATTATTGTAAAGTCAAAGGAAATACTAGGGAAAAATATGTTTTCTTTACCCACATGAAAACAATGGTTCACAATTCCTTGTGCAATTGGTTAGTACACACTACTGCCATATATATGGGTGAAAAATGAAAGTATGGGGGGATGGAAGAAATGATGGTTGTCATCACAGCTCTTAGCATCTGATGGATTTGGCTTTTAATACATTATCTACAAATCCATGTGTTTTATTGAGAATGGGGAGAACCTGGGTGGGTGGCTAGCTTTCACTTCACCCCAGGAGGCCATTGAAATTTAATTTACTTTCTCATATTGGTGACCTAACTAAAAAATTTTCAGTCTGTGTGACCATATAGTTTTCACAGACTTCTGGGTGTTGCTCGCATCTGAAAAGCTGGGAATTTTTGATGTTGGATTTATCAGTGTTAGCCTTTGACAAAGAGGATTCTGTAAACAAAGCTGTACTTAAATTTAAATCCCTGTGTCAAACATGAATGAATGCTTGAATTGGGAGTTTAACTGGAAGGTAATGAAGACATTTTTTGATTGCTGAAGTACATCAAGTAATCTGTGTAGGTTTTTGAAAGGTGTCATCTGTACAGTTCTTTCATCTGGTAATAATATTAACAGTAACTATTACTGGAAATAATTTAAAAACAGAAAACTGAAAATATTTTGAAAAAAGAAAAATTAGGACTAGGAATAATAATGATATCTTCTTTAACATGATTTTCACCATGTGTCTGTGATGCAGTGTGTATTAATTCTTGCTTCAAGAGCTGTGTCCATCTGATTTTCTGCTAATGTCATGTCAAAATTATTGAAACAGTTCTTTCCTGTCTATCAGAGCTCTGGTAGAAAGGTGTATAACTGAAATTTTATACATTTCTCTTACCTGTTCACAGTATGAAGTCTACAGTTTACAGTTATTTTAATACGGTGTGAAATCCTGTCTTGTCTTCTGTAGGTCTGTGCATCTGTATGATTTGATTGTTGGTGTGGCATTGCTGGCAAGATGCTGTTTCAGAAAACTGAGTTGAACCAACGCTTATGTCTAAAGCTGTTTGTGACACTGTAGTACTTCATATTAGAATACGGATGTGATTAAAAGTACAACTTCAAGGTACTTGGAGATAGATCACAAATGCATGAAGATGCCTAACTACATTGTTCCTCAATTGCTTGATCTTTAAAAACTTACAGGTCAGAGGAAATGGAGATATGTTTTAGTCTTGTCTATGTTTGATTCCTGGGAAGCCCACTTCAAAAGCTGGGTCTTCAAAGGTCTTTGCTTTTATCTGGAACACACAAACCCCTTTAGAAACTTCCTTTATCTTTTTGTTTCACTTGACACCTACACATTAGCTTAGCCGGTGTGCTAAATAGAGATGTTTAAATGCTTCCTTTTCCTTTTATGTGTTTGTAATTGTACTTTTTTTTCAGAAGGGTCAAATTAGAGCTTGCACGCTCTGAGCTGTGACAGTGACAACTGACAGGATTAGCCCAGTTCTGCCTCTTCAGGCAGACAGTTGGAAAAGCATCTTTTGAAATGTAACCCTTATAAAATTTTTTACTCTGAAAGTGCATCTGCTAGACAACTTTGTGTTTACTTTCCCAAGTACTGTTCTTATCTTAAATATAAGGGATTTTGCCCATTTAGTGAGATCATGTAAATATAGTGCTTTTTAAACAAAATTTGTGGGGGTGAATATGGGTGTGTCTGTATATGAGATAAACAAACATAGAATGGAATGTGTGGGAAGTGGACAGCTCCTTAAAATTTGTAAATGCTTTCTTTTAACCTCATATAGGGGAATACTTAGACTCTTTTCCTATTTTACCTGTTTTCCTGCTATACTACCATTCTAAGCAGAATTGCTCAAAAGTATTATGAATACATTCAAATGTAAGAGCATGCTGTAAAACATTAGACTAGGATATATCAGTTGAACAGATCCAGAGTTAGCATTTTAGTTATTATGCAGTTCTAGGATGACACAGTCAAAAACCAGTGGAGTTCCTCTGGGTATAGATATGGAGAACTAAGAGTAGAACTGAAGTCTGGAATTGACATATATATATATCTATGGTTTTGTACTTTGGCATATGTTTGAAAATACATTAATGAAACTAGAGTAACAGCATGAAATAGCTGGTTCAAAAAAAGCAGGCAGGGTCAATGGAAAGCTTTGTTTAGACGTATTCTGTTAGTCCACATGATATTACTCATGTAGGATCAAACTTTGCTACCAAATGCTGCTTCACTTTTCTCTGTGAACCAAAGGCACTTCACTTATGAATTACAGCTGTTGAAACCAGCTCTTATAATAACCAAATTTGGTGGGGTAGTAGAATATTTAAAATGGATACCTAAGCCTGAGTAAACTTTCTGGAGTTCTAAAATTTTTACTGGATTATAACCTGTTGTTTTATAGCATGAAAAGTAATTTATGGTGGTTAAAATAAGTGATAAATGGGAGTTTGGAATGTGCTGCTCCTGGTAGGCTCAGGGTTATATGTGGAGGTCAGACTACCTTGCCTTTTCTGCAGAATGCCTCAGTGCTTCCAGTTTGAAACAAGCCAAAAATCCAAACAGGCTAATTGGCTCAGAACAATTTAAGAAATTGCTTCAAGGGTCTTTTATTTTTTTCCTAGTGTAAGTTTTAATTTTACAACTATTACTGCCTTCTGTTGTGAATTTCCCAGCCTGTTACCTGATAGCATCATCAAAACAAATTGTGGACTTTGGATTTATTAAATGCTGTCATAGTATATTAGCTTCTGTTTGGGAATTGTAGGAAAAAAAGGCTGTAAAAGCAAGTTCGTCCTGCGTGCTGCCTTTCTCAGGTGGGATGGTTGTCTAGGTGTGGGCTGTCCAGTCTTGTTTGAATTGATAGGAGTCCTACTAGACTTTTTCCATTTTCGTTGTTAATGAGAATCCATTCTGTGGCTTTTTCCTTGTTCATCTGTATTGGGTAGTTTTTGTGGATTCAGTCCTTAATGATAGGTGTTAGAGAAGAGCCCCAGCCAGACAAACTGAAGAGGTTCCTTTTATAGACAGAGGATGACTGGATTAGCTTGCAGTGGAGGATGGGTAGCCAGCCTTGCATGCTGCCTTTCCATGATGGAACTCCTCGTTATCCAGTAGCTGGTGCAGGCTCTGTGCTCTTGAGTTAAGGTCTGTCTGTTGCAGGGTGTCACATCCAGTGATACCTTCAGCAAACTGCTGAAAGATTGTTTCAAGACTGTTCTCACATTTTGCTCCAGCAGAAGTGGCAGTAAGTCAATTTTCAGGCCATAATGAGGCATGTTGATTATTTCTTCAAATACAAGTATTTCTGCTTCAAAGAAACCCTTAATGGATGCTGTGTCTTTCTGAGTGACCTTTCATTTTTTGTGGGCCAGATGGGCATACATGCCGAGGCACCATCATACTCAGTGCATAGATTCTGCAGAAAGAAGCTGTTGATAAATACCTAGATAAATATATTTATAAATACTGTGGCATGAAAATAATATTTCAGGTGATGTAGCAGGTGCAATTGACTGAGTTTTATTTGTATTTAGTTTTGAAGTAGTCATGTAATTTAGTTTCTTTATTGTGATTAAATGTTTCAATTCCAGCATCTGTGTTATTTGAAATACTGATGCTGGGAAGTACAGTAGAAGATGGAAATACTTTATTTGAGAATTAAATGATTAACTGAATTACAGATTTTAAAACTAATAGTTTCAATATTTTAAAGGTAACATTGGTGGGATAGCAATTACTTTAAAATGGTATTTGATCTGCTGTCCTATGTATTTGTTACATTATTAATTCCTGTATTACTGAAGCTAGTGGAATTCTTTGTTCTGCTCTTAAGTGTGTAATGTGAAGTCTGTGATGTTCAAGGAGTCCTAACTAATTTAACTTTTATCCCAGTGGAACATCATCTCTAGGATATTAACAAAATAAACAGTGAGGCTAATGAATTTTCCCCTAAGTTAATTATTAAGTGATTTCTTAATTGCAAGTAATCATTATGCAGCCAGTTTAACATATATGTTAATTACGCTTTATACAGAACTTTTTCTGTACTATGAAACAGGCATGCTTCAAAGCATGGACGATTATCTAGAAATGTGGAGAGAAGCATCATATATGGAAAAAAGTAGCTTACCCTATAAAAAGTTGTCTCATTAAATGCTGAATAACCTAATAGCTTAACAAATGTGGGCTGAATATAACTTAGAACTAAGTTAAAACTGTTTTCCAAATACAACCACCAGCAGAATCTGTTCTTGAGTCATAGATTCTCCAATACTGTACCTGACAATATTTACATTAGGATGCTTGCAGTCACAGCAAAACATCATCTCTTTCCATGGCTCCTAAAATAAAGATCCTGAAGATCCCACCCATCAGCTTGTCACGTATTAAACAAAGTGAATTGATGAAAATGTGGGACCTGCACACAGCATCAGGAGCCAGTGGCTGTGCAAAATGGTCCAGACAGTGAAAGTTAACAGGCTGTAGTTTTTCTAAGCAGATGTGACTGTAACTAAGGTGGGTGCCGTCTGAGAACATTTCCCTCTCTCTCTTTGTACTCTGTGTCTTTGGCTTCACTGAAATTGAATTAAGAAGAGATACGATAGGACCTGGACACCTATGCTGAAGTCAACAGTTGTTTGCCTTCTGCTTGTGTGGTTCCTTGAGCAAAGCTGTATCCGTGTTTTTTTAAAATCAATTTTAATTAATAGGAATGTTCATTGTCAAGACAGGTTTAGTACAGGCAGCTTCTGCCAATCTGCCTCAGCTGCATTGCAGAATGACACTTTTCCAGGACTCTGAGGGCAGTTAATTCCTCATGCCAGTCATTCCCCTCCCTGCTCAAGCTGCCAATAAACTCCAGATTATGATGGTGGTTTTTGTGAGGCTAACAGGTGTTCCTGAGGAATTGGACCACCAAACCATTTGACACAGTAAGGGACAGAAAAGAGTGAATATTGCTCTGTATGTAAATGTATTGCTAAGTATATTTAGTGTTTATGCACCATGCTATGGGTTTTCCAGAGAATGTTTTTAATTGACACAATAAAACTTTGCAGTTGGTTATATATTATGTGTAAAAACTGCAAGGCTGAACTTGTGTGACAGGTACTTCCTGTTTGTGAGCAATTTTCCCCCTTTAGCGCACTGTGCAAGGAGGTTTGATACCAGGAATGCACAATAGTCATGAAAGGCCATTTTGTCGTAACCTACCTGTTTCCTCTTACGAATTTCCCTGGTGCATACCATCCCTAAAAATGAAGGCCAATGCATATGGGCAACCCAAGGAGATGTTTCAGTGAGGTTTTGGCGAAGGGAGGCAGTGCATTGCTGGCCACATTCTTCCTCTCATTCCTTCATTTTGCCCAAGCATGGGATGCGGGATAGGCTGTCTTGTGGTTTAGGACAGACTTGGAGAATACATGGCCTTGGGCCTTGGTGGTGTAAACCAGTCCACATCTGATAGCATAGTGTTCTAATGTTTGTTTAATTTTGCCACTTCATTGCTATGGCATTTTGAAAGTGCTCCTACTTGCTCTTACAGCTGTCTTGTGGACCCAGGTTATCACGGTGTATTTACATCAGCAAAATGAACTGCAGGCATGAGTCAGAAAAAGTGCCTTGCATATTCTTGTCACACTTGCAGTGTGGTAGAGAGAGCTAGAGGAGTCCTGGTTTGGGCTTACATTTTGTGTTGTAGGAATGAAAAATTAAAATACTTGCTTTTATAAAACCTGCTGTGAGTTTCTAGTTAGAACGTTTTCAGAGCATTACAGAATTTTTCATTTAAAACCTCAGTCAATTGATGACTAAGTTGCTATGATCAGCTTTGGGTGTTGTCCCATTAATTCATAGCTGTCTGATAGGAAGATGACAAAGTATTTTGAATGATGCTGGATTATGTGACAGTGAAGCAATTTAAATGTGAGACTGATGATACCTTTAAGAAGTTGTGCAATGTGTGGCATAGAAAATTGCCACAATTAAATTCTTTCTTTGGCCTTTCCAAATCTACTAATTTGATTCAAGGGAGTTTGCTCACTGCTGTCCTCCATATGCCACTTGGCAAACAGTTGTTTTCAGAATGTGAGACCACACTGAATTACTTTTCTTTAGTAAAGAAACAGAGAAACCATTTTTGTCTTCATTTTACCTACCCTGAAAATCCATGTAGTAATGCTCGTGTCATGGGGAAGTGGGATATGGCCTTAGCTGATAATGCACTTTGAGATCTCTGGGTGTAATACATACTCCATAATGGCATATGGTTTCTAGTGAATATTAATATAAGGATTTATATATTTGTCTGTGACTTCAGCATACTGTGAAGGTTGTTCCTTGGAGGTTTAGAGTAGACTTACAGAAGTTATTTCCTTTTTTAGCATGTAATTACATTTCCCCTGCTTATTCTTGTTTTTGAACTGAACTATTTCTGATGCATGCTGTTAAAATAAATTAGAAAGTTGCAAAGATGTTTCTTCAAGTAGATATATTTATCTTTTTGCCAAACAAAGTACTGTTTTGTAGATTCACTCCTGGGTCTTATCCCACGCATATAGACTGGGTCATAATTCCTTGAGTACACCGAAAATGGGATTTTTAGATGTCTCAGAAGAACCCTTAGGAGGTATTAGTTGATTAACTGAGTTGAGGAGAACTGCCAAAGACTTCTGAAATTCAAGAAGCCTAAAATTTTTTTAAAATTATTTTTAGAACTGCACTGGGGTAAGAAAATGTTCAAAGTATTTGCAGCAAGATTGATCTTGAAGTATATAGTTATATTATCTTGGTGGTCTATGAATGAACCTTTGTTTTTCCCAGCTTTTTGTACTAGGCTTTAGTTTGAGATGACCAGAGGCTATTTTTTTTTTTTTCTGTCTTTTTCTTCCTTTTCTGGTTGTGCCTGTTGCCAGGAAGCTGAATGTTGAATTTGACTGAAAGAGATGCAATTTAAGTGTTGTAGTGCAAATCCTTAGTCTAGTGTCTCAGAGTCCATTTCAGATTTCTTTATACATAGCGCAGACTTATGTGTGGGTGTGATTGCTAGGCAGTGGTTTGTTACCCACATACCTCTGTGAGCTTTAATAGGGAAGGAATGTTTTGTCTGGACTATGCAGCAAGAGTGCTGAATTTTGTGCTCTGTGTTAAAAATCAGAAAATCTCTTGGGTCACACAGGCTGCATGTACCTAGGAAATGGTAGGTTCTCATGCTGGAGAAGACTTTAGTGGGGAAATGATCAAGGCCTAGGGCTGCTGAGGTATCTTTTTTGACTTCAAGTCCACGCTACCTTAGCTGAGTGAAGTTTAATGGTACATGGAGGTGGCCAGGACACATACCACTAATGTGTGTGTCCTGGTGTTCTTTTCCTGCCTAATCTACCACCAGAAATGCCATTTCTTACTATCTCTCTCAAACACAGTTCAGCTGTACGGTGTAAGTTAGACTAGGTTACATTGAATTTCCCTCTTCAGCCTTTCTCAAATCTTGCCTTCCTCTTACGCCACAAAATAGTTGCATGGACGGCAGCACAAAGGCCCAAAAGAGACCTGTTCTGAGCAATCTATCCCGTATTATTCACACAGTATGTATGAGGGAAGTATATACTTTTGGGGTTTTAAAATAGGTTTGGAAATTTTTCCCACAGAAAGGGGGAGTTGAGCCAGAAATGGCTGAACAACAGAAAAAGCTGTTTAAATAGTCAATATAATGTACATGCCAGTTGCAGAAGAGATTTAAGGCTTGCAGTTATGTTAAAAATCACAAATGTATAGAGTTCTAAATTTTTATGTCTTTCAAAATAACACACTTTTTCTTTCTCCTGGGATCAGTTGTGGCAATGGGATGTTCTGACCTCAGGGCCCTGATACTTCAAAAGGCAGATTGATCTGTATGCTATTAGATCCTTCTCTTCATTATTCTCACATAATGAACTCTTGCAGGAAGTACCGGCCTCTCTATAGATCAAGCTGCTGATCTGAAAGATGACTGGGAAATCTTCTGTAAATAAATAAAGGAAAAAACTAAATGCCTTCCTTTAAGCAAATAATCATGCTGGCTTTTGTTAAAAACATATATGCATAAAGACAAAAATATTTAAGGTTTTTTTTTTTTTTCAGTATCTAGCATTTCTTTTACCATAAATATATAATAACTACAGAGACATCTTTACTCTAGCTTTACTGTTCCTTTTTTTGGTATGTACATATCTTCTTAAAAACCGTGGCAGACTTTCATAACAATGCAATACTTCTTTACCTAAGAAAATGCCTGTTTTTTGATTGCTTCAGATAGTTTTTTAAATAGTCCATGATATGAGCATCACTCTTACACATTACTGTTCGTCTGTGTATCTGTAACGCATGCACACATTTCAAATGAACTTCTGAAAAGTGAACCAGTTTTCATTCTTTTTGGTCAGTGTTTGAATTCTCAGGACAGCACATAGCACAGTTCACACATGGTCTTGTTTTTGAAGCTGTAAATCTCTCTGGAGTGATCTGGTCTCTGTGGCTTTCACCAGCTGAATGGAACCTTGTTTCTTCTGAGCACTCTTTTGTGTTGGTTTTATCGTTATGTGCCTCTTATTTGTTAAAAGTGTCTCGAACACAAAAGATGAATTTTGTCTGGGACTATGCCATGTGTCAGAAATCATTGACGAGAAATCTTAAAAGTTTGGAAAAGTGTGCATATATTTTAGGGGAAGCAAAATGAAGGAAATGATTAAAAGAAACCTGAGGCAGAGCAAGTACGTGGAGAACTCTCTATGTATTTAAGGGCAACTGTTGTGTCGGACCATGGTATGCATCACTGCTGCCTCTTGACAGGTTCACCGTGGAGAGACACAAATTAAATTCTTTCAGTTGCAGTTTTGAAGCTAAAAGTGTTTGACTGGTTCAGCCCCTGAATGGTGTTTAAGGAATAAAGGGAAAAAGAGCAGGAAGTTCTAATTGGCAAATTACTTCTTGTTATTTAGTTTGGCTTCCAAATTGGAAATTACGATAATGAGGAGCTTTGTGGGACTTGCCCTTGAAGAGGACCAGGCAGCTTTTTGTTCAATTACCATTTAATGTGAAGATATTCAAGGAACATATTGTAACATTTAAGCCATCACTTTCTATTAAACAAGTATTCTAAAGTAATGATTTTTAAATCCCTCTCTGTGGATGGCTTTTGTGATTTTAACATGTCTAAGTGAAGTGTAGATTGCAAACAAGAGCTAAAAGGATTTTCTTGTTATGTAATATTTAGAAAAGTTACTTTCCATATATTTCTCAAGATGTTATAGAGAATACAGTGTTGTATGTAGTGGCAGGAGGACTTCACATGAACATGAATCTCAGTAACTTAAATATATTAATTCTGTGTGTAACTTTAAGTAATTCTAATTTTTGTTTGGCTTACAGTTCCTTAACAACAAGTGCTATAGTTTACTGAAGTCAAGGTCACTGGGTAGAATCTGATCCTGGAAATAAATGTGTTAAGTTGCCATTAATATGTAAATTTTACCTTGCAGATCAAAGTTTGAAACTTGAACTGTTTGATGTTACATATATTCATTAACAAAAGGAAAAAAAGTCTGAAAGGAGATGTGAAAACTTAATTCTCTGAGAGAATAAAGTCAGACTTCCTATTTTTTTAAACATGCTACTAGTAATAGGTTTTCGGATATTTCTCTGCTTGTGGAACAGAGAAAATCCACTTTATGGGTCCACAGACACTGGACTGGGATTGTATTCCATGATCTGCTTTTATTTTCCCTCTTTTGTTCTTTCTTAGTGCAAATGACTCATTCAATTTTTTATCTTTGCAATCTTGTCTACTTTTTATTCTCTAGATCAGGCTGCACACCTGCTTGGTAAAAATCTAAGGGTTTTTACCTCCTGAGCAAGGAAATGTTATAGACAAATCCATTGCCAAGTTCTGTTCAAAATCTAAAGGCAGAAAGTTTAGTGATTTAGTGATGATGCTTTTAATGGACCACTAAATATTTTTATGTTATCAAGAACCGTTTCTCACATGCACTTATTTTCTTGCTTGTGTTCTGTAATTGACCCTCTTGTTAAGTTGCAAGGTCAGGATAAACAGTCCTAACTAGTTGACTTTTCACTTTTCAATCTTCACATTAATTAAAATGTTTGAGTAGAATACTGGAAGGGAGTTAATTTGTTCAGCATGTTTCCTTCTGAATTGGTTCCATTCAACCCCAAATTTAGCCTAAAGCAAGTGCACTTACTGCCATTTTTTAAAACCTCTTAAAAGTGAGGCATGTGATAGGAACACAATTCCTGAACTCCAGCAATGATGTTGGATCCAGTTCTCAGACTGTCTGTAATTGTTTCGATCTGAGTGGATGACCAGTGGATGATTCGGTCTCACCCTTCGTCCAGCACTGAGAGCTGTTTGAGAGCAAACCCACAGGCAATTTACTCCATTTTTTTCTTTGGTTTAAGCTGGTTCAGGAGCAAGAAAACCAATTCATTAAAAAAAAAAAAAAAAAAAAAAAAGAGAATAGTTTGTTGTGCATGCTGTTTAGTTACACTTTTGTGTTAATTCACGTGAGCATACAACTGTGAATCAGTGTATGTACAAATTCATATGTACATTTGTGTATGTATATACTAATCAAGAAAGCATCAGCAGATTATACCAGTAAATTAATTTTCTGCTATTGTGGACAAAAATATTATTTGGAATTAGCTCCTTAAAAACATGGTAGCTAATACCCCCCTTAAGAAATCTGGTATTTAATATCAAAGTTTTGTCGTAAGGCCATGAAGAGGCTTCTAAATAACCTACACTGACATCTTCACAGGCAGTACCAGAGACCATAATGAAAATAGTTTGTTCCTCTGGAAACTGCATGCCATAAGCAGTAAGCAACAGTGACAAATGCATTGGTAAATATTTGAGCTTTCTGTATTGTTCAGGTTGTATAGAATATATCCCCAGTGGCCCCAGGGAAAGCCTCTCTTCTGTTGTGGAGGAGGGAATAAAGAAACAAACCAAAGGCCCCTGCTCATCTCCAACAGGAGAAGTCTTTCCATATTGGAATGGTCTGACAGTCAGCAATGCGGTGAGTGTGTGAACTGGCCACACACCAGCCAGGTGTCTCAAAGGCGGATTCCTGCTGCAGCTTGAACAGTGGGGCACTTCATCTTCTGTCTGCTTTGAACCTGTGACTGATCTCTGATGGTCCTTGGGAAGGCCTGCCCAAGCAGAGTGAACTGACCTCACCAACATCTGGCTGAAGCCCTGGAGCATGAGATTCAGCCACACTGAATGTCGCAAAGTGTTACGAGCATGTGGAGGTCAAAACAGCCAGTCTTATTCTCCCCTTTTGGCACTTGCTAGATGGAGATAGGCAGGGAGTGTCATAGATCATGAATTATCAAAGCTGAAAGGACAGCAGTGTCCCTGCAGCAGGGCCCCTCACAAATAGGCCATTGTTGGTGTTTGTTTTTTGTTTTTTTTTTTTTTTTTCCCCAGGAAGTAGAGAATAAAAATGTCTTAGATACTATAGTCTTTCTTAGAAGATTCCTGTAAAGGTCTTACAAAGTTTAAGATACATGTGTATAAATGTAAGGACAAGTTTATTTGAGAGACATTGTGTGGGGAGTTGCCATTTTAATTTATCTTGGCAGCTCCTGCTACCAAATCTTAGCACAGCCTTGAGTTCTGCTGTGGAGTACAGTCATGATTAATTTGTGACACTAAGGACAGAACGTAAAAGTACTGCTCAGTCTATCTCAGATGTTACTGGATCAACTTCCTGGTCATATGGTATTTCTAAACATTTTTTTTATTGATACCTTAGTTTCTGTTTCAACAGAAGGTAGCTTTAAAATAACAGTGGTATGTGTGTGTGGGTTTGAGTGGGTTTCTAAGCATAATGGGTTTAGACATCTTGGATAGGGTGTGGAACACCATACAATCAATAAACATATTGAAATAACTTTCTGTGCTCGGAGATATCCTTGTGACTTTTGCTAAAGGAAGAAGATGGAGCTTATTAAAACAAAAAATAATAATTCTCAGTATCATTTTTGAAGAAAATATCTGTACCAGGTGCCCTTTTTGTAGACATGAAGGGAAGAACAAGGGCTAATGACACTTAATATCACAGAAAACTAAAAGTATTAAAAAAAGAGGCTTAAACATTGGATCGTAATGCTTTTAAGAGAAGTGTAGGGTCTCTCTATTTCAGTTGTCATCTTTTTATGACTGAATGCCTATCAGAAAAATGTCTCATAGTGAAGCATGGAGTCCAGTACAGAAGAAGTTCATGCCAAGGAAGTTGTCCAAAGATGAGTAATGCAAAATAATTCTCTAGCTTTATTACTTTAAAAAACTGTATGCATAATTATTTTTACTGCACTCTTTGTTTTCCATTGTATCCCAAGATACATGATTATAATATGTCTTGACAGTATAATAGGAAGGATAGAAAACTGATATTTTAATCCTCTGTTTAAGAGTCACTTATGCTACATGTAACTTTGGTTCTTGGTTTCTCTTCAGAAGTAATGCATGAGGAAGATGGAATATTTCGCTTTTCTGGTGAAAGAGAGGTGAAGCAGTTAGATAATTGTCATCCTAGTAGAAGATCTCATGTCTCTTTTGCATAATTCTGAGATCTGCATGCAAAATACAGTAAGCAAATGATCATCTGTCATTATGATGGTATCTTTTTGAAGGTTCATAAAAAAATTAGTACCCTTGATTCATTTATATATCTTTTTCCTGTAAATGTTATAAATGAAGGTAGTTAATTCCTCTGTCAGTAATCTTACTGCAACTCCAAAAGCAGCAGCACTGCAAACATTGTAAATGGAATTTCACAGGGGCAGCGAAGCAACAGCACAATGTCTCTCACAACAGGGCTCTTGGTGAAGTGAAAGAGCTGTCACTTGTAATTTATTGAATGAAGCACATCACAGTTTTGGAGCCAAGAGGATGTTTTTTTAATATAGCTTTAATGATGCTGTATCACCCTTCATAAAATCCTACCATTTACAATGTGCTGCATAAGATTGTGGCAGGGAGGGAAGGGGCAGAGGAAAGGTAGCACATTTTGTGCCTCCTATTCTGGGTACTGTATTTCTTTTATTACTTATTTTACTGTTGTTTTTCATTGTCTGTCTTGTTTTCATTTGCTGTGTCACTGAGAGTAAATTCCTCTTTCCTTTTGTCATGCATATTTATTGTTTTTATATGTCTAGTAATGACACATGAATACAGCCATAAATTATGGAAAAATAAGTTTTTCTAGTAATGAAATGGCTAAAAGTTAGTCTGACTATGGTTCTGAATGTATATATTAAATGAAAAGATATGCTAACCACATTCCAAAAAAATCAACACTCAGGTTTTCTGTCTTAAGTCTTAAAAAGTTGTGTGGCTTAGTAGATGGAAGAAAGAGAAAGGAGTATTTTCATCCAAGAAAATCTTATTGAACCACCTTCTATCTACCTTTTTGGGAGATTATTATATGTTTATGTAAAAGAGGAAGAGAACAGCACAGAGAACTGTAAATCCTCTTGGGAACAGGCTTATCCATATTTCCATATTTATTCCTATTTCCTGGAGGCATGTGGCAACAAAAGATGGCCATGAAGTTGAAGCACATTCAGGAGCCAAGCGCAAAACAAAGCCCAAACCCAGTGTGGTGTATACTCTGGGGAAGGGTTTAATTACAGGCACATTCCACCACAAAAATACATCACAGATGTAGAATGCCTCCATGTTATCACCACGGGAATTTTTGTCAGCTTCTGTTGGTCTTTGTCTCATCAGCATTGCCCAGTGCCTCGTGAACACCAAAATCCTCCTCCTCATTATACTTTTCTCATGAGCCATAATTAGCATCCTTACAATAGGATGGTCCTTTGACTCTTCTCAGTCCCAAAGGTCCAAAGTCAGCCCTGTGTTGTCTGTATCTATAAACTTAAAGACACAATATGTTATTTCTCCTGTGCTTTCCTGCTATTTTTACAAATGTATTGCTTTTGAAGAGATGTACGTTGTGTTGTGGTTGGTCCTTGGATTGAATTGTTGAAGAACATAAAATTTCTATTCCATCCTTTTTTCTTGTCTCTTAAGACTGCCATCTGACTCTCCTCCTCACTTTCAGGTTCACCAGACTTCTCAGGAAAACTCACTTTTAACTTTTCAGTTGCAGTGTAATGCTCTGTTGGATTTTCATTGTTGGAAAATAAAAAGAAATACTTACTGCCATACATAAATACAAAAATGATCTTGTATCAAACATGATTAATAATAATAGTTCCATACAGTAAAATATCGTCATAATTTTTACAGTGTCCTTGATTATTAATAATAATAAAACCACCAATAATAATACTAATAATACTACTACTACTACTACTACTAATACTGTAATAAAAAGCATGTATTCTAAAGAGCCAAACAGGGCCATGAAGGATATCATGGTTCAGAACATCTCTCCTCAAATGCTTTTTTCCATAGGAATCAGATCAAAAGCAATTACGTTGGCTTTGTTTTTTTAAATGCATTATGCTATTTTTTGCCTTCTGTATCCTCTTTGGCAGTTGTTCTGAGTAGGGATTGAGAGTTCAAAGGAAAATAAAGCTATTTTGTCAAAGCAGATCTTAGTGATGCAGAAGAATTTGAGAGTGAAATGGTTTTTCTTGCTGCTACCCTAGTAAAGGTATATAAAGAGACTGTAGCATGCAGCATCCTAAAATGTCACACAACTTTATCTTACCCTGTGATCATTGCGTTAAACTAATACTGCAAAGGGATAGAAAAGGTGCCAGACCTGTTTAATGTTAGGGATCTTACTGCTCACATTTTATACCTTGGTTACGTTGTTCTTTCGGCCAGAGTTTTATCGGGAGCAAAGTTTGTAAACTTTGCAAAACCTTTTTCAGACTGCTGAGGTTTTGTGTGACCGTGTGTACTTGTACAGACAGCTTTGCCTGTTCAGATCTCTGTGTCTGTACTTCAAAGTGGAATTGATTTTAGACAGAATATAGATAATATAATGAAGTTGCCTTCTTCTTTTGACATCTTTTTTTGACTTCTGTTTTTTGCGTTAGTGGGTAATTGCCCAATATTTTGTGTTGATCGATTTGCAGCCTGAAGTGAAAATGTCACTATAATGTGAAGGCTGTGTAAGTCCTCAGGTGGTAAAGGCAGTTCTTTTCTTCTGATAACAGGCCATATAATTTCATCTGATAAATGTATATTTAGACAATGCTTGATGGCTAAGTACACCAGTGTACCAAAAAAAAAAAAAAAAAAAGTCGTCTTACCCATAGTGATTAATTCATCTCACTTAAACATTTATACTTTCACTTTTTTCCTAGCTCTTGGTTCTAGCCATGCATTTCTCTGGTGGAGTAAATGGCTGTCTAATCTGAGGAGTCTGTTCATGTGTAGCTACTTAAAAACCATAATCAGGTCACATCTTAACCTTCTCTTTGATAAAATAAATAGATTAAGTGCTTAAGCTTTTTATTCTGAGGCACATTTCCAAACCTTGACTAATACTATTTAGCTGTTCTCTGAACTGTTTCCAAATAGTCGGAGTCACATTTTAAAATTGATACTAGAATTGACCTCTTAATTTCAGTAAGGATCTAACTAATGCTGTATGAAGTACAAGCATTACCTCAGTATATGTGTAAGCTAGAATGGCTTCAGTTGCAGCATCTGCAGATGCTCCTCTTGTTCGATTGATTAACCACAATCACAGCAGTCTCTTTGAATTCATAGCTGTCTCTGATAAGGTTGCCCTGCCATAACTCTGCCCCTCACACTTTGCTTGAGAAGGTGTGACTCTGCATTTGGCAGTGGTCCAGATTTTTCTTAGGAAAAATGTGTCTGTATACAGTAGGTGATTCAATCTGTTTTCTCTCAGTACCTGGGAGCTAAAACCATGCCATAACAGTGGAGGTACTCGAGTAGCTGAGTAATACTAGCTGATTGATTCCTTTAACTCGAAAGTGCTGGGCAGTTCTGTGTGTGATCTAAGCAAATAGGGTCCAAGAGAAGCCCTGCAAATGATCACATTTGGGAGATAGCTGAAGCCCTTTTTGTATTTAAAGCAAATTGAAATACAAGACTAATCTCTACAATGCAAAGTTCTCATTCCTAATTGAAATGGCTTTGTAGTTGCTAAGTAGCAATTCTGCATGAACTTCAGCAACAGCAGAAGAAGTTTGCAGATGCCTGAATATTCAGAATCCGAATTGATCTGATCCATTGGCCTGATTCTGCTCCCACTGAGTTTGTGCTCAGCTTTAGAGAAGCTCTTTGTGGTCAGTGGCAAAGGCAGTTCATCAGGCTGGACATGGAGCCCCCATGCATGATGATTTGCTCTGCTGAGAAGCACATATTGAAACCTACACCTGCAATGGATTCACTTTGAGCCACCTCCTGTATCTCTCCTATGTACATTAGACCCTTAGGCTCTTTTGAAGATCCAATCTGCACTGCAATTCGAGAATAAGAAGTTTCTTCTGATATTTATACGGTGTTAAGTCCTTTAAAGTCTATTTTAAAATGTTCAGTGATTATTAAAATCAGTCTTTTTGAATACTTATTCTTGATGCAGAGTGGGAAAGTAGACATCTATACACATGTTCCCATGCAGACATTTCCATGTGTAAATACACACGTGCACGCAGTGTAACTTCTGCAAAGCCACTACTCTTTTATAGCCAGGTGCTACTAAGCTTCACTGATCCATGGTGATGCCAGTGGGTTCTGTGGACAGCCTTTTGTGGAGCTGTTGTTGTAGCACTGTGATTATGCTCTATTTGATACTCTGGGTGTGGGCAGAGGTGACAATGACTGTGAAGTAAACACTTACCAGTGTTTAGTCAGCTGTGTATTAAATGTTACGTCTCACCATACTGTATTGTTTGGAGATTTACATTCTTGCTGGCACAAACATGCAGTGGCTTGGCTTTAAAAGAAGACACAAGTAAACAGAGCATTTTGTATCAAAGTTTTGAAGACCAGAAGTGGAATGTGTATGTCAAATATTTGTTTGCTTTTCATTTGTTGGAGGAGAAGAAAGTTTAACAATTACAGTAGATTCATGTGAATGGGTCACAACATCAAGCTGTTGGTTTGTGAAACTGAGGTGAAATTAAATTTATTGATCTGCTCAAATTTAATCATCTTGCAGAATTCAGGTATGGGACTTTCTCTCCTTGTTTATAGGGTTAAAACCAGAGCCAGCAGAGTTCCTCATCATCTTTATTGAAGGATTTGTTTCTGTTGTGGTGGAATTACCATAGTTTTTCCTCAACTAGAATGAAGGATAAATTTTCAGATCTGTATCTACTAGCAGGGAAATACCAGCAATGAGTATCAACAAAATTTGTATATAGTTACAGTGGTCTGTGCATCATCTTAATTTGGATGGAAGCCATGTTTTTGGTGTTTTTTTTTGTTTTTTTTTTTTAAATTATTAGGGAGTGTAATAAATCTCTTGTGTGAAAGACTGATTTTCTGAACTATAGGATGACTGTCTTTTCTAGTGTGTCTTACTGAAAACTTCAATCCTCTCTCATGGTATCTAGTGCAGTGTGGCTAAGTGAAACAGTGACATTTTGATAAAGCAGAACTGTTTGCTGTGTTGATTAGCTGGATGCATAAATTTTTTTATAATTGTCACCACTTAGCTCTGGAACCAGGCTGTGACTTCCCTGGTGGCTTTTGAAGGTGGGGCATGGCTGCTTTTAGACCCAGATTTTGGACCAGACCAAATTGCATGTGGATAGAGAAGTGCCAGATGAATCTGAAAGTAATATTTTCTGCAGTGTTTTGAAAGTTCCTTTCTTTTCTGTGCATTTTTTGAGCTGTAGCAACTTTGGGCTTAATTTTGCAAGACCAGTAAGAATTTGGATTTAAAAGTATGTGTGTACTGCCTCTGGAGGAAGTTGATTGGTTTCTGCAGAAGAGATCCACTCCCTTTTATGACACCAGCCTCTATCCTTAGAGGCTTGTGCCATTGAAGTGATGCTAGTGAGGGGAGAGCTGCTGGGGAGTTCACAGATACATGTAGTGGCTGAAGCTGTTGGCTTGGCTTCACTTTTACTTCAGTTTGTTTTGGCTGATGAACTGAGTTTCCTCAAGAAGTTTTAGCATCTCTCACTTCTGGGGTCTGATGGCTGTTGGAGTAAAGACTAAGATGGCCAAAGACTTTCTGTCCTCATCCCTCTTTCACAAAATTATGTTGTATGTGAGTGAGGGAGGAAATACTGCCTTTCAAAGGCAGCAAAATTTTCAGAAACAGAAAATAAAACCCCAGAATGTTTCTGCTTGGGAAATTAAGTGAATTATAATGCAAGTATATATAGTCAAGGGTAAGCTTCTGAATAATATGTCTGAGCAAGACATGCTTTCAAAATTATTGTAAAGTCTTGCAAACCCCCTTTTCCGTGGCAGCATAGGAATACATGTCCAGGAAAAGACGTACCAGATATTAACATTTTGTTCTGATCCTCAGCTGCGTACCATGTTTTTTCTGACAGAGGTTTCCACTGCAGTGTTGCATCCTGAAGGAATGTGCTCTCTTCCACTGAGGGTGAGGTACGTATTAAAGAGATTATAAAGTTTACAGGAATGGGTTTTTATCGCCATGTTCATTGGTCGTGCAGATGCATCCAAGTCTTTCCCCAATGGAAAGCTGTCTGGTTTCTCTACCTTCTCACCACCTAAGAATTAGCAAGGAAAACTTAGGTTTAAAAACCCCTTGGATATGTCTTAAGGAAAAGAAAAACTATTCCTATTAACTGTAGTTAAGCTCTTCTCAGGAAGTATGGTCAGCTTTTATTTCCACCCTTTCTTGTTCCTTAGCACAGCACCTTTTGCTTACTTTATCCTAAATATAGTCTGAACTGTAATCATTGAACTATTTGTTCTGAGAAGCTGTAGTGGAGAGAATAATCCAGCTGATTTGCACACAGATTTCTTTCTCTTTTTCTATAGTTTGACAGTTTACTATGTGAACTGCATTTGAAATATAAGCTTTTATAGGGTCCTTTATGAACTGCCTGAACCTGTGGATTTGCTAAAAAAAAAAAAAAAAAACTACTCCTATTCCACACAAAATTTTCTTCCTGTGCTCAGTGGTAAACCGGTATATATGAAACACTTGAATAATGCCCTGTTATGCAAATGGTAAACAACAATCTCTTACATAAATAACTTTTCTAGAAGAAAAGGAGCATTTTGAAGTGAAAAATGTGTGAAGTAAAAGAATCATTCACTAAGTCTACTAGCTTTTGGTTAAGTTTTGCTTGGTTTATATAGGTTTCTCTCTTAAGAACCTTTCCCTGGGCTATTTTTTCTTTTAATGTGGAACCCAAGACTAGTGTCCTTGGACTACTACATGCCAATAATAGTAGCAGTTGTAGTTTAAGTAATTATGGCAGCTCTGAAGGTTACAATAAGGTTTGGTGCTTCAGTAATATAGAGAAGAAATAGTAAACCATCTTTTTCTTTGTGCTTTGACGTGTTGCTGCCAACTTTTAACACGCTGTTCCTGAACAGTGTTTTAAAACACTAAGATCTGTAGAACCAAGTAAGTGTAGTTACACTTAATAAGAATATTTGGGAGATTTTATTCAGATTTTATTTAGGATTTGGCACAAGGCAGAGTCTACATGCTTTGGTACGAAAGGTGTTCTTACGTGCTCTTAGTTATTATAAAGTATTTTGCGTCACTCAGGGGGAATCATAGCACATGGTGTTTAACCACAGAGGTCTTACTCTAGAACTTTATTCTCTGTGAAATTACTTAGGTCTTTTCCACACCCTCTCTTCTAGAAAGCAGGGAGCTGGGTAGTGCATTGCCATGAGATTAATCCCTTATCCAAACCACAAATGCTGTTCTGCTCCTGTCACTAAATAGAGAGAAGGCACTGGATGGGTTGTAGAGATCTAGAGGTGAGACATCCTGTCATGTTTACTTGATGCTGTTGGGGGTTCGTACAGAGAAACAGAGGCATGGTGGTACCATGATCTGCCTGGCCCTGCCAACTGGCACTCAGGGCAGGTTAGGACCATGCCAGGCTCCCCTGCTTCTGCTCATGCTGCAGAGAGCCAAGGCAGAACCATTACATGGCATCTTGAGTTACAGCTGTGGCTCTGCCTCTCCCTTTTCCTATTCTCTTTTCCTCTATGTTTTCTTATGGAATAATTTTGATTATTCTTAAGAAAGTCTAACACTTAAGCAGAAGAGTTAAATAACACTAATTTTATTTGACAGTATACCAGCAAATCTTTACTGGAATTCAGAGTTATGTTTTCATAGTCTTTTCTGTCGGTAGTTGTATGGTGGCAAGGATGATGATCCTCTTTTTCCCAGGTACACAGTAGTGTTTGTTAGAGATAGATGCTGTAATGATGTGGTGAAAGTTGAGAAATGCTGGGAAATCATTCCTTTCTGAGGGACAGATAAAGTCACTTCATAGATTGATAGCAGTTTGTTGATAGTCATCTATTTATTTATTAATCAGAAGATCAGCAGTTACATGATCCACATAAGAGCAGACATAGAAGATGAGAGGTTTGAATTTGACTTTGTCAATATCCAGGGCTCCAGGTTGAGGCTAGAGCCAAATACTACACAAGTATGAAAGTCATTATCAAAATCTGTTTTACTGCAATGCTTCAATAAAATGTGGCAATCCATGCAACCTTTGAGTATCCGTCTGAGAACAGAATATGGTCTTAAGACTATGTATGTGTCTTGGGTTTAGATGTCACAAACTATTTGAGTTCTGATTACACTGGGTGTAATCATATCCTCTTGATGTGTGTGCATGTGGACATATAGTTTACGTTTACTGGTGAAGAGAGTATGCTCTCCTTGCTGCACACATTTGGTTGTTGGTATGTTAATGGAAGCCTTTGTATAAATTGAGTGGAAAATATGAGTCATAGTTTCCTTTCTTTCTCTCTATATACCCTGTACAGTAGTAAGGAAGGCATACTACTCTGTAATACAGAGTACTCTCCAGAATCTACATTCCTTAGCATATAGCTTCTTCCTGTCCTTTCTGCAGTGTAAATTACTTTATCAGATTATCAGAGGGAGGGTGGAGGAAATAAATTAGTAATGAAACAGTTAAGCAATGACTTCTGTGGTGTTATTCTCTTTCTGTGTCTGTAAAATACAGGAAGTTGTAGTCCCCATTCTATAACGCCACATCCAACGACAGTTGTTGAGTGAAGAAAAGCTCTCTGCCCTTGTAAAATGATTTATTATTTATTCTCAGCTGACTTTTTTACCACAGGTGGTGATCTTGTAGGTGTCAAGGTATTTTTGACCTGTATAGATATTAGCATTTGTACTGGTGACCTAGAGGCTCTTCTTACTTTATTACCTGAGAGGTGTTAACACACCACATGCAAATCACCATAATTAAAACATGGTGCCCAATGAGTATGTAAAGAAGCAAAGAACAAAAAACATCCTTGTAAAAAAACATTATTCAAGTTGCTCCTTTAGGACTAAACCAAATTTTCCTTCCAGCTCTGTGCATCAGGATAAATTGCAACCTGTGTGAAAAACCATAGGGATGAGTTGAGCAGAGCTTGAAGTACCTTTGGCTCAGACTCTGTCTTTGATGCTCAACTTCTTGCAGAAAAAAAATCGGTCAAAAACTCTGCTTTGTATGCTAATGAAAAATAATTTACAATGCATCTGGAAATAGATCCATTAGAGACTTTTTCTCAGCTTGTTACTTAGAGTTTAAATCATCATTAACATTGAAGGAAACATACCTTATTTTTCCTGAGGAAAGCAAAATCTGAAGTAGCACAAATATGGTTACTGAGACAGTGTCACCTATCCAATCCTCACATGCAGGAAGGTTACAGATAGGGCCAAAGCCAAAGTGATTATTTCCACTAGACTTTACATGAAAGAAGAGACTTCCTGTGCGTCTGTGTTCTCATTCCTCATTTTGATTTAGAAAACTAATATCTACCAAGTCTCAAAAGAATGTAAATGATACATTGATACTGCCATACTTCTGCCTGAATCAATCAGCTGGTTTAAGACCTGGACAGAGATGTCTGTGACAGAGTTTCCTGTCATAAACAGAATCATTTTTTGGTGATGACAAGGCCATAGACAGAGAAAAAACCACAAAGGAACTTACCTTTCCACTTTCTGTGCTTTGCTTGTCACTTGGATAAGTGCAGCTTTCCTCTACAATTGGCATTATGGTGAATGCTAAAGTTATTCTCCCTCTCACTTGTGCCTTGAAACATGCTTACTGAAGGGGAAACAAGAACCCAACCCAAAAAAGTCTATACGAATGCATACAGAATGCAGACATAAAACCTATGTAGTGTGAGTAAACATAAGATGTGATTTGGGGGGGTGTTGATGATGTAGCAATTACAGCTACCTTAGCTATATTAGTCTTTCACTATTTTTTACTGTTCATATGTAAACTTTATCATTAATTGGAAATGCTTTTCAGACATCAATAATTTTAAGACAGATTGTAGGCTCTTTATTCTTAGTGTTGAATAGGAAGTCATTCAGTTGAGTGATTTTATTGAATGTGCTTTTGAGAAGTAGAGGCTTGGCAACAGACTTGAGAAAATAGTAACAGACAAAATAAATAATCATTTTCATCATGTACTATTGATGGTTTTCAAAGGAGTTTATTTAAAAACAACATGAGCTTTTTTAAATTGGCATCTCTTTGGGATTTTTGTTTCTTTTTCTATTCTTTTTTTTTAAGGCTAAAAAATTGAACTGAAAACCAGATAGGCAATGTTTAGAGGTTGGGTGAGGGGCTTTCACCAACAGAAAAGGGCACTTCAATATATAGATGGTTTCCATAAGGTAAAAAACCTTCATATCACTAAGGAGCATTGCCATGGAGAAATAAAGCTGCTTTCATGGAAACTGTTGTGCTGTGGTTCTATATAATATCAAGCAGGAGAGATCTGTTTTGCACATTTGTGGCAAATCTCCTGTAATAGCAACAAAACACTTTGGTTCTTCAATCAGTGGGTTAAAGAAGGACTTGTCTTCCTGCTCTGTTAAGAGAAGTTTTATCTACCCTTAGTTGTCCAGGGAAGTACATCGCGGGAAAGAGATTATTCACAATTGTCCAATACTTCTATTACATTTCCTTTTAAAAATTTGTCCTTTTGTTTTCTCTGTTCATCCACTGTTAAGAAAATATGGAACTTCAAGTGTCACTATTTTTCCTGTCTTTCTGAGCCATTTTTTATTCGTAGCTAAACTTGTGAAATCATTTGACTGAAAGAAATGGGACATTTTTTGATTAATGTGGTCATCAACCAAGAAATGAAGTTCATTGTGCATCTTGACTAAATGCTGTAGAATCAAATTCTGACTTACTTTACATGTATGATTATCTTAATGCGTAGCCTGATGAAAGGATTTTTGTGCAGAGTGCTGTCTGGCCTTTTGGATATGCCTTCAGCTCCAGTAATTGATAACTCACCATAGAGAAGACTGTTCTCCACAAGAGTGTTTGACAGCTGATAAAGCAAAACTTTAGGAGAAGAAAGTTTTAGTAATTTACGGATGTCCTTTATTGCATTGGTTGCCATTTCCTTTAGGAAAAAAAAAAAAGTGGAAGATTGTAATTTATTTTCAAGCATGGAGATCCAGACTTCCAGGAGTAATTTCTTACAGGGAGCAGGAGTAATTTCTGATAGAAGGTTCAAGTGCAATAGTACCTACCTAACAATTCAGAAAAAAATGGTTACAATGTTGCAATGAGCTGAGAAATTAACTAGTTTGAAGTATTTAATTTTCTTACAAAAGTTCTGTTTTTATTTTGATACTAGGATCAACTGAGACAAGGGAAGTTGAAATATGAGAGAGTGGATACTGATAGCTGAATGGGGCCAACAGGTTGCTCAAATGGAACTCTGAAGGACTTCTTTTTGCCACCAATATTTTATTTTAGAGAAATATTTCTTGCCCAGCTGTTACCATGAGAGCTGTACAGCTTTATGTATACATAGTCTTTGATGGAATTGAGGAAATGAGCACTCTTACCTTAGGAGATATTTTATAATCACTGTGAATAATTGTTATTTAAAAGATTCTCTATTACAAGAATTTTTATTGCTGTCTGTTTCTTCTCACAGGACCTGAAGTGAACCTAAGTATACTTTATTTTAATATGCTTTGTGAGTTTTAATAGATGAGATTTGATTTTGCCATTTTTTTATTTTTAGTTAGAAAAATTAAATACACAACTGTAAAGCAACCAGAAAATTAACTGAACGAAAAGCTTGAAGTGATGGTTAATTTGAGACCTTACCTAATTCTTCATTCTACTTTGTTTTGGTTTTTTTTCACTGACTTACTGACATGATATGTGGATTCAAGTTAACTTTTCTTGTTTCAGTAGCTTGAATATGGTTTTATTGATCCAGTGAAACAGTGATACTGCTCCCCCTGTAAAAAAATAAACAAACAATCCTGCCAAAGACACACACATACACAAAGCCCCAACAAGCCAATACCCTCCCAAATCAATCAGACAAATAAACAAAAGCCCTACAACCCAAGAATCATAAGAAAAAAACCCCAAACCAACCCCTCTATAGTAGCTCTGTCTGTAACTGTGTGTCTTTCCTCATGTAGCAGGTGGGACACTGATGAACAGGGTGGCTTGGACACTGAAAGAGCAGCACAGTGAGCTTTCTGGGCTGTCACTGGGCATTAAGCTAAGCTCTCCTGCCCTGAATAGATCCACTGGGAGTGGGCAGGATGCCTGCCTATCTACTGGCTGCCAGGCTCATGTGATAGTGGCAGGAGGGCTCTCCTTCCTTCGGCTGCTTTTCACAGGTGGAGGAGGGTTTGTCTCTGAAGTCTCTACCCTGGGCTGGCAGTTTTTGCTGTCCAGAAGAGAAAGAGAAACATTACAATTTGTGTTCTGCTGAAGATGATTGTCATTTTTTCTTGCTTCTGTCTTTTGCCTCCTGTCTGCCAAGCTGCCTGAGCCCAATCCAGTGTTTAATGAGCTGTAATGGGATGGAGCTTCTTAGTCTGGCTTTTTCCCTTTGCAGCTCTTTGAAGTGTTTACCTGGGAAACCATCTGCTCTGACAAAGTCCTTAGATCAGCAAGGGTCAGCAGACAACTTCTGAGGCCAGACTGTCCTGGAGCCTGGACACTCTTGAGCTGTTTAGCTTCTCTTGACCATAGAAAAATTCTGAGAATTGAAGACATTGTTTTAAAAAAATATCTATCAACACATCACTGCTCAATGGCAGTTGTATCTGAAGGTCTGTGCTTTGCTGCAGTCACTCGGACGTGCAGTGTCAAAAAATCGGTGTAATGAAACTTAGAGCTACTGAAGCCTACAGGTAATTATTTCCAGAACCCAGATGACAAACGATTTCAGCTGTAGTCTCTTTTTGACTCTATTCTCTTTGCAGTGAATGAATGGTACAAAAAGAAATTGCAGTAATTGCTAAACCCCCCCATTTTCTCTGAAGAGAATGGTTAGAAGAATTGTATTTGGGAAGAGTACAGGGAAGTAAAAGGCGATAGGAGATTATGACCAAGAAATGTGGAACAAAGTTCTGTTAATGAATGGCTACCCAGGCTTTTTGGCGTGGTTGGAAGGCAGTGAAGGTGTAGGCACTTGCCTGCAGTTTACCTTGTGCCAAAGCTGGTGGAAAATGACTGGCAATCTGCAGCTAGTTCCCTATATTACTTTTGAAGGTGTAGTTAACAGCCATAGCCAGTGTTGTGACAACTTAAGATACTGAATTAGGACATCTGACAAAAGATTGTTGTTTAATGACAGTCCTCAATGATCAGGTATGAATGTAAGTAAGGACTGGGATAAAAGAACTCTCCTTGTCAGAAAAGTATTCTGTGCATCTTGAAAGATTGCACTTGTAGCATATTCACATAATTTGCTCCTTAAAATCTTACTTTAAATTTGATCTCTTTTAACCGATTATTTGATATTCTGGTTAGTCTTTAACTAACTTTTTAGTTCCTGGTTACTGTAATGTACAGGAAAACGTAAAATAAACTGAAATCTTGTAGATAACACTGTCTGAAAACCGGAAAACTGTCACATACAGCATCTGGAATTATCTGTTCCCTCAAATTTATATGTGGAGCAGAGTATAAATCAGAACTATACAGACTTTTTCAGCACAGCCAAACCAAAATACCTGTAACAGAAAAGCTACCTGAATTCATCATGAGGTGCTAAAATCAAATAAAGGTTTTATGGAAGAATTCTGTGTGAAAAAACAGGGAGTTAAGTATCAAAATGCTGCAAAACTTCAGTGTTTTCATCAGCCAAATTAGGTTGCTGTTTCAGTGGCTGAGCTATAATTTCTTTTTTAATATAATGAAATAAGAAAGGAAGAGGATTACGAATACAAGTTGAAAATCTCTTTTCAGTAACATTATTGCCTTGTCAAGCAGTAAGACTGTATTTATCACACTTTCTCCTTAGAAATATTATCTGGGTGCTGAAAGATACTGACTTAAAATTTGGCAGAAACAGACTTGACTAGCATTCTAATTAGGATGAGATATGGCTATTTTTGTGAGTAGGGAAAATTACTAAATACTGATTTCCAACTGGAAATTAATTTTCTAAAAAATAGAATTATTTCTTTGATACTTGTCTTTATTTTGTAGAGAAGCAACTTGATGATACATATGCTAGTTAATTTTGTCACTTAAATTGTTAGCAACTGTACCATCTGAGTGTGGCCTGGTATTTGTGATTTTTCTTTGTTTTCAAAAAGTAATCAAGGAAAGATATGCAGATTGGTTTTGGTTTTTTGAATCTTTGTTGTGGGATCAAATTTTTAATAGCTAATGGAAACATTTTGAGCATTTTTTTTTTGTAATTTACTAAACATTTAAAGTTCTTATCCCATTAGAAACTGAAAGACTTTAATGAAATGTAATGTGACAGCTTAATGAGGCAGTATCTACTTCACCTGCTAGTCATTTCTTTCCCCATAAAAAACATTGGTAAGTCTCAGACTTGATTCATTTTTTGACCACAAGCTTTATTCACGTGTTTATTCCATTGGCAGCATTTGCTTCAAAATATCAGAGAAGAGGAAGAATTGAGTGTTATTTGTGCTATTCCGTGATTCTGTGATTCTGTATGCTATGTACTAGCAAATTTTTTTAATGAAAAATACTTGGCAGAAGGCTTTGCTAGATTTTTATTTTTTAAGCTCTTCACTAACAGTGTTTAAGCATCAGAAAGACAAGATTTTTTGGTGTGCCTCACTTGAAGACTGGAACAGGAATTAATTCTTAATTTTTATTACGTTTGAGATAGAGTTGTGTTGATATCAATCCTGGATTTGGTTTGGGTTTTTTCTTTTTTTTTTTTTTTTTTGGTGGGTAATGTAATCAAAAGTCTGTAAAGTATTTATGATTTCTAAATTACATGTTTAATTTCTTCACTGTGCAACAGAGAAACTATTAGTTCTTAAGCATGTTCCATAATGTTATCAGTCATGGCACTCTCTGTTTATCTGTTTATCTACTTATAAAGTATGAGATTTTGTTTGGTTTCTAGATACTTAATACTTAGTTGGAATGTAACACACTGTAGGCAGGAAACAAAGCATATGTTCTTATACCTTTCCTGCACAATATGACTTCTGCAATGTCTGGAGGTGATTAAGAATATGGAAAACAAGTTCTCATTAATATGGCCACATCTGTCTTTCTAACCAAATTCTCCTATGGGGTTTGAAATTCCAGCATTCTGAGCTCCTTAGAAACTCTTTCAGTAACTAAAGGATTTTTCAGAGCAGTATTTAATGGGTTGTGTTTAAAGAAAACGTCATATATTGTGGCAAAACAGAAGGGAAATAGTGTCTCAGTCATCAGCTACAGGAGCATTTCATGCTTCCTTCCTCAGTAAAATCACTGGTGATTTTTACTGCAGTTTTCCTTTAAGCAGATATAAGCAATTGCTTGATCTTTATTCTTTTTTAATTTTTTTTTTTTATTTTTATTTAAACTATTTGAAAGGATTGACATTAAATAATTTTTAAGTCCAAGGTCTCTTCATTTGTCTAGTGTATCTTAATCTGTGACACTCAGGTCAAGTGCAAGGTTAGCTTCTGTCATGGAATTAACTACACTAAGAGACAGTGTTTACAGTGATTAAATACTACTGTAGTTTCCTTCTCTTTCTGCTCCTGGAGTATGTGTGCAAAATAAAGCTCTGCTTTGATTTAGTATTTTTATTTCCTTGTAGTCACAAGAGCTCCTGAATGGATGGATGTGCTGCAAATGTAAGGAGTTTGTTACACTGGTCCTGAGTGGCCAGATACTCTCTTGGTGCTGCTCCTAGAGAAAAACAGCAGCTTGTTTGTCATGAGTTATGCACACTGAAGGCTCTGACATGGAAGGCCAATGTTCTGCAGTGCCACAAAATGGGCAGTCAAGTTCCAGCATGGAATTCTGCTGTTTTCTACCAGTTTCCTGCTATTAATATTGCCTACATTTCTTTTGAGTTTTCAGTGAAAGGTAGCCAAATAAGCTTGTATCACAATATGCAAAGAAGGAACAGGCCCTTGAGGTGCTGTGGGTTTTTTCTGTGGATCCAGCTCCAGCATTTCACCAAGGGACAGAGCACATTGTCCCACATGGAGCCCCTTGCAGTGGGTAAGAGATTAATGTACAACTTCTGTGACTCTGCTGAACACCAAGGTGTTGGTATAAGTTCATGACCAAACTAAATTTTACTTGTGGTAGTTTAATGCTATTAACATTAAATGGATTGTTTTGAATTAATTTCCTTATGCTGGTACATAAAGGAGAGACGTGTCGGACTGCATATCTGTCAGACTTTATTACAGGGGCCTGGATGTGCCCTGAAACATTCTTCTTAAATGTGAGACTGGAGCTTCTGAGACTATTATTGGTCTTCTTTGGTCTTTGATAACAGTACTTCTAAAGAGTTTGTTGAAGGAAACAGTATATATTTTATAGTATTTAATAGTACAGAAGGTTAGGTTTCATGTCATTTATTTGAAAAAATTGTAGCAACATCAGCATACATTTCCAATAAGGTGAGACACATAGAACTGCTGGTTATAAGTTTTTCACTAGGGAGAGAAAAGAAAACTCTATCAGTAGCTCAGTCAGCCTGGTGTGTATGCAGGGAAGGCCCAGGAGAAGCAGAGGGAGACAGCCAGATGTCAGCTTGGTGGGGAAACTTTTATCCATATCTGTTCAGGTTATGGGCTGTTTCATGAGAGAATGAATGGTAAACATATGGAATAAATTTTGGGGAAGTTATTTTGAAGCTAAAAGCATAAATGAAGTCAAAAGACACCTAGATTTCTTTCTTGAGAATGGCAGTATTGAAGGATGTTGTGAGAAAACAGGATGGCTGAATTAGCACCATCCCAAAGTAAGGAGATACTGAAGGCCAGATGGCTTTTTTATCCTAATGTTTCTGTGTCTTTTTTTTTTTTAATTCCTTGAATACTTGTGTTTTGAAGTATTCATCTCCAGCCTGGTTCTAGGGAAATGAAGTTAAAAGATGGGTGTTCTAGTGTTGTTGGTTTGGTAACAACTGTATTGCTATGGACAACAGAGTAGAGAACATTTTGCTACTGGTTCACCTTTTTATGGTCCGTTGAGATGTCATGAGCTGTGATATCAGTTTCAAAATATGACAAAACCGACAAGTTAACTGAGACTAAGGTGACTGTCCTTGGGCAACTGAAAGGAATTGCCCTTCACAAGTAGAATACCATTCCACATTAGGCAGAGTGCTGTAGGGAAGGCTGTGCTGTATGGGATGATTAGCAAGAATGCTCAGTATGGTGATCCATTTACTACTCAAGGAGACAGTAGGGCATCATTTTTAAAAGCTGTTCTCAGTGTTATTTTGTTCCATTTTGAAGGCTACCTATTTACATATTCCATCTCTTTCTTTGTCAGCTTCCCACAAAACGCTATTTTGGTCTGATCCTACTCTGTCGAATATAACTAAAAATAAACTTTCCTATCAATGTAGTTTGCTCCTGTCTGAGATCACCCAGGACTTGCATCCTAATTGTGCTTTGTTATAAATATGACATAGTACAAATGGGGCAAAATAGAATATTCTCCTTTCCTGTTTGGGGACCATCTCTCTGTGGTGCTGTATGTTTCATGACTTAACTTTCAATAAAATTTTAGGGGGCTTTCTTTGGAATTAACACCCTCACATTCTTGTGTTCCCTGAAGAATCAAAGAATTGATTTAGTTGTAGCTAAGTGAAAAAAAGCTTCTTCACATTAAGTGTTACAATTATACAGTGTTCTGTTGTGTGGTTCTCACATAAAAATTGTAGAAAAACAATGATTTTTTGAACTAGCTCAAGGGTTATTAAAATCTGGACAACTCATTATTGCCAATTCTGGTTTTATTTTTTTTTTCTATCAGAAACCTCTCCTGACTTGCAGTATTTACATTCAGAGCCTTTGCTCACAAGTGAAGCCTCCCTGTAGTAGGTGATCCTATCCTTGTCTGACTGTGCTTTTACACTGAAAAGTATGAGATAAGAGCCTTAGTACAAACAGTACGAATAAATACTCTTAGCGTGCATTGTAAAATCAGGAGATTTATGTTTATACTTAAGTACTAAAAGATTTCACTGTGTAATTGTTTGGAAACAGTGAAGAAAACTTTGCATTCATGTGGACTACTGTATCTGGCCTCTTCTCTCATCTGGCCTTCCTTCCTTCAGCCTCATACCCTCCAAGGGCCTCGCACGGTTGCTTTCCTTGTGTGTAATCTGGCCCTTGAGCTTTATTATTTTAAATTATTCTTCACTTACATGAGTCAAAATCTGGAATTCCACTTCCAGATGTTTTAGATCAAGAATGAGAGATAGGAATAACTTCCTAAAATTCAAGGGTGATTGTGTGGGATCTGAAAAGAGAGACTGGTGGCAGTGGAAAAAAGCCAGCACCTCACTGCTTTGTGAGCTGAAGCATCTAATTGTAACTAGAGGAGAAAAGTAAGTTAGGTGTTGAAATGTGTTTAGTATTTCTTTTTGTTGGTACTAAGGCAGCAATAAAAGATGTAGTCTTACACGATGGTGAGAGAATCAGGAGGAGTATTTGGTGTTTTTTGATTAAAGAAAATAGGTTTTGAATGTAAATACCTCCCTAGGAGACACTAATTATGTTACTCCTTGGAAGAGGAGTTCAGAAAAGCTCTGTTAATTGTTTGAGTGCTATTCATGCCAGAATGAGCCATTTAAGCCATTATTACCTTTCCCTCATTGGTAAAGCCCTCCAAAACTCCTGATGAAATTACTCATTTACTGAAGGTGCTTGGAGGCTGCCTGTAGCCTACTGAGGTCATTTATGCAACCGATGGTGGCATCATGTTTGGGGATGCTGCAAGCGCAAAATCTGATCGTGGACAGTGGGAGGGAGGGTCAGATTCCCTCTCTTTCCCCGGAGGAGGTGGCAGCTGGGAGAAGGCTGCCAAAGGTCCCCTTGATTTGTTTCTCAACGTACTGCAGTGAGGTGAGTCTGTAGGGGAGAGTGGATGGAGGGCAGGAGCAGCTGGTTCCTGCCATGCCTGCTCAACCAGTGGGACTTGGATCTGCTGCTCCAAGGCCACCTGGCTTCAGAGAGTGAGCACGAGGCAACTGCTGAGGTGAGCGTGGGCTGACGGTGGCACTGAGGCATGGCTCTGCCCAGCACAGCTTGGACACTGCTCAACTGCACTGCCTCCAAAATGGAAAGAAGAGTTAGCCACCCTCCAGGGAGACTTTGCAGTGGTTTAAATAGAAAATACCATCCCTACACAGGTTTGGCCTTGGGAGAAGGCAGAGTTTGAGATTGCATCTAGTTACTGCTGTTCCTGCAGAAGTGAGCTCTTATTCTCTGGAGCACCTGAGCAAGTAACAGTCCCAACCTTAATCAATTAATCCATTTTATATTTTTTTTCCTGTAAAATAAACCAGGTGGCTGGCTTCCCAGTTGCTTGGCTTTGATCATTAAACTATATGCCTTTTCAGACATATGAGTCTGAGTACCGTGTGATAGGCGAGCCAAGTGGATCAATGGAGCTGTGTGTTTTCTTGGAGTCTCTGTTAAGTTGTGAAATTAAACACAGCTTATTTTGAATTGAGGGAAAAAATTTATTTCTCCTTCACAGCAGTGAAGGGAATTGGTTGAGCACGGGTTTTGCTTCCAAAAGCACTCCTGCTGTACTTCATACTTTTGCCAGTTTCATGTGGAACTTCCTGAATTTCTCTGTCACTATACATATAATGTAATTTATGTATGGTACTGAAATGTGGCTAGAGTATTATCTTTACTAAAGACTAGCATGGCTGCCTTCATGAAATGATTGTAATACACTTGCTTTGCATGAAAAGCTTGTTCTAGTTCCAATAATGGTTATATAAGCAGCACTAAAATATTCCATCTCTCTGTCCAGACATCAAAATATTGGATTTGGACACCTCATGCTAACACTGAAGTTTTAGATTGAGCTCAACAATCACTAACCGATAAGTTGGTAATCTCTTTATCTGTCAGGTTTACCTTTCCCAACCAGGGAGGAAGATCCTTTGAGCTCAAAGTGAAAGTGCTTCCCAATGCCTGCCTACCTTCCCCCAGAAAGGGAAAGTATTGTCAGCAGAGTCAGCCGTTACATAATACGATGTAGACAAAATACTGGAGGCGGCACATTGTTCAGTAATCTGACATGTTCCTTTGCCAAACAGTGATTTCCATGAAAAAACTTGTTGTCATAAGGAACTTGATGCATCATGTCACTTTATCCCTGTCTCTCCCTCCCCGTATGTATTAAATTTCTTACAAGCAGGTGAAGTGATCTGAGTGAGATTAGCCAGTGTTCCAAGTTTGCTAAACAAAGAACTGGAACAACCGGAGTGCTTTTAAGTGATAGTGATGATGGCTGGTGTAAATTTGGGATCAAAGCTAGTCTCATACTAACAAAAAAAAAAAAAAGTTTAATTATTATTCTGAAAGAAAGCTAAATGGAAAAGGATACCTATTCTGGCATTCCCAATATAATTAAATTAGGTTCAACCATACTTGCTTGTACTTAGGAAGTATTTCCCTAGCTTAGAGCACAGCAGGTGGTTGCTCGTTTCTTCTAAGTCACTTCCTTTGCACATGTGGGCTTTGACAATGTACTTTGAGAGCACTGACAAAAGGTAACACCATTCAGCAGCAGCTAGGTCTCTGAAAATTGTAGGCATTCCCATGTTCCTTTTATTCCCTATGATCTTCTGTGTTAAACCAGCCCGTTCCACTTCAGCTACCAAGTGCCACTTTCTTTGTGGACAAACATACTCAGTTGTTTGTGTCTTGCAAAGCAAATGACAGCTTTAAGCAATGTAGCAGTGCTGTGTCTGCTTTAATAAAAGCAGCATGCTGTAAGCCCAGGAATTTTTTCAGGAAGTTCATGATTTTGATGAAGGACTTTAAATTACTGTCCAAAGCGAAGAAGGCCTTGGTGTACACTCTTATCATAGAGTGATGCTGTAGGTCTGCATGCAGGAGGTATTTGGGAAGTCGATAGAGCATCTGTCCCTCTGCGGATGTTGTTTCCTCATTGTTTCAAATGAATTTCATTTAGTGCTCTAAGAATGGCATTTCTTATTTACTTAGGATAATGCAGTATCTATTTAGGAAGTTTGCTAGCCAGCAGCCGCTCTGTGATCAGAAATAGCTCCTTGCTGTGAAGTATTGCTGCAGTGGTGGTAAATTCCTGTGCAGAACTGCCAATAATATAAATAGTAATGAATATCTTATGTAGAGCCTTAGAACACCTAGAAATGAGATGACACCATAACTTATCAGTAAGTTATCTTCCCTGGATATTGTTTAAAGTCAAATGGTGGAACTTCTGTTGGAAGTAATGAGATCAGGAAAACAAGTCCTTGTCCTCAGGAAAAAAAATCTGTTGAGAGACTCCTGAAGAGAAATGCAAACCTTGTTTGTGTCTTGGCTTTTTCCCTTACCACACAACAATCCCTCTGTCAATTAGATTTACCCATCAGCCACTCTAAACTTTTTGACATCAAAATCTGACACACTTTTTTATAGTTCCCTTTTAGGTGTGGAGCTCTTACCAGGCAAGAGTTGATTTTCTCTTCTTAGGCAGTCCTTTGGCTTCCTTCAGCAGGGAGTCATCCACCATTAGGAGCTGGATGCCCTTTCTCAGGCTTCAGCTGTGTGAAGAGTGTGGGTCCCACCTTTCCATCTTGGTCTCTTCATTGCTTTGATATGCTCAAAAACCTCTGTGTCATGTGGTATTTACCTTGAGCCCAGTCTCTGTTCTTAAGCAGATCAAAGGATTTTAGTAATATTAACTTAAAGAAAGTAGTACATACAATATTCCTCTTTCTAAAGATTATTTTGTGGGAGTTGTTTTGTTAGTTGTGTATGTGAGATGCAATCAGTTTTTTTTCATGAGCCATTGTCTAAAGTAAAATTTCCTCAGAAGTTCTCCAAGTTATGAGTAGACAAAAGCTGCAGAGTCTAGAATTAAAATATTATCAGATTTTTTTTACCATTTTACCTGATTGTCTATATATGGTCAATATAAAATCAAGCTAAGTAGTATTTATTTTTTATCTCTTCCCCTAAATGTCTTGAATTTTAAAAGGTCTCTCATAGTTTTAATTTAGTTCTTGGTTTTGTCCAGTTTTTTCACCTGAGCTTGTAGATGTTCTAACAAATGATTTTTGTTTTTTTTTTTTTTTTTTTTTTTCTTTGTTGGTTTTGGTTTGTTTTTGTGGTTTCGGTGTTGTTTATTTTTGAGTTTTTTGGGGTATTTTTGTTGATGATGTTGTTTGTTTGGGGTTTTTTTGTTGTTGTTGGTTTTCTTGTTTGTTTGGTTTGGCTTTTTTGGAGATTGAATTAATACTTCAAAGCTTGCTTTCCCTTGTGGCTTTCTGGGAAATGAAGTATCACAATATGCATTCAGAGTAAGAATTATTAATTCTGTTTGACTAATCTCTGTGCTCTCAAAACTTTTCAAACAGATGGCATGAAATGTATTGCCGAAGCCCATGTGTTACTGCTAAATGATGTAAATTATTTAATTGAACTCTGAAAACTTGCTAACCACACCATAAACCTTACACTGTGCACTAGGAACTGATATGGATTAAGATAAACTCTTTAAGTAATAATAAATGAAAAAGGATTCCTATATATGTTGCAGGAAAAGTTATAAAACTATACTGCCAATATTGTTTACAAACAAGATAATCAATTGCTGTTAGAATACCATACTGAATATAAGCGATCCAACCTCAGGCAGCCTGCTTAGTGCAGGAGGGAGAGGCTGTAGATGTGTCTACTTGGACTTCATCAAAGCCTTTGACCCTGTCTCCCACAGCATTCTCCTGGAGAAGCTGTCAGCCCTCGGCTTGGACAGGTGCTCTGCCCACTGTGTGAAGAACTGTCTGGATGGTCGGGCCCAGAGAGTGGTGGTGAACGGTGCTGTATCCCGTTGGTGGCCAGTCACCAGTGGTGTTCCCCAGGGATCAGTGCTGGGCCCAGTCCAGTTTAATATCTTCATTGATGATCTGGATGAGGGGATTGAGTCCACCATTAGCAAATCTGCAGATGACACTGGGGGGAGAGCGGTGATCTGCTGGAGGGCTCTGCAGAGGGACCCGGAGAGGCTGGCTCCGTGGGCCTAATCCAACAATACAAGGTTTAACAAGGCCAAGTGCCAGGTCCTGCACCTGGGCCACAACAACCTCCTGCAGCACTGCAGGCTGGGGACTGAGTGGCTGGACAGTGGCCAGGCATAAAGGGACCTGGGGCTACGGCAGACTGAACACGAGCCAGTGTGTGCCCAGGTGGCCAAGAAGGCCAGTGGCATCCTGGCCTGTATCAGCAATAGTGTGGCCAGCAGGACCAGGGAAGTTATTCCTCCCCGGTACTCGGTGCCCAGTTGTGTGTCCAGTTCTGAGTCCCCCAAATTAGGAGGGATGTTGAGATGCTGAATCATGTCCAGAAAAAGTCAGTAAAGGTTGGTAAAGGTGTGGAGCACAAGTCCTATGAGCAGCTGAGGGAGCTGGAGTTGTTTAGCCTGGAGGAAAGCAGGTTCAGGGGAGACCTTATCACTCTCTACAATTCCCTGAAAGGAGGGTGTAGCCAGGTGGGGGTCAGCCTCTTCTTCCAGGCAACCAGCAATAAGACAGCCTTAAGCTGTGCCAGGGGAGATTTAGCTTGGATATTAGGAAGAAATTCTTCACAGAAGGGATGATTGGGCATTGTAATGGGCTGCCCAGGGAAGTCGTGGAGTCCCTGGAGGAGTTTAACAGAAGGCTGGATGTGGCACTCAATTGACAAGGTGGTGTTAAGTCATAGGTTGGACTTGATGATCTCAAAGGTCTTTTCCAACCTAATTGTTCTTGTGATTCTGTGATTCTCATGAGGGAGCTGGAGGTGTTTAACCTGGAGCAAAGGAGGCTTAGGGGTGACCTTACTGCTCTCTAAAACTACATGAAAAGAGGTTGTAGCAAGGTGAGGGTCAGGTTCTTTTCATAGAAACACAGAATAGTTGGAGTTGGAGGGGACTTCTCGAGATCATCTAATCCAGCCCTCCTGCTAAAGCAGGTTCACCCTAGAGCAGCTTGCACAGGATTTTGTCCAGGTGGGTTTTGCGTATTTATAAATAAGGAGACTCTACAACCCCTCTTCTTTATCTCTTAACCTCTACTTTTCACAGGAAACAAGAAGTAGGATGAGAGGACATTACCTTAAGTTATATCAGGGGAAGTTTAGATTGGATATTAGAAAAAATTTATTCCTTGAAAAGGTGGTCAGGCATTGGAACAGGGTGCCCAGGAAAGTGGTTCAGCCACCACCTGTGAAGGTGTAGATGTGGCATTTAGGGATGTGATTTAATGGTGGACTTAACTAGTAACCCAGTGCTGGGTTACTAGTTGGACTTGATCTCAAAGGGTTTTTCCAACCTAAATGGCTCTGTTATTCTAAATTGATGTTATTTCAGTAGTGACTTCTTTTTTTTCCTTAAGATCTTTAAATGAGGTATGATATTGTCTCTCACTTACATAATCTGGTTTGTATTTATGCATTAAACAGATGAAAATACAATAAGAATATATTCCTGTAAGGGAGAAGATAGCTGTGTTAGCTTTTACATAACTGACCCTATGGTAACTACAATGAACAGTTCAGAAAAGGTAATGAATGTAAGTTATCAGGTGCCTCTGTGTATGGCAAGGTACAGTTTTCATGCAAGGAAACAGTTGCTGAACATACACGCTTAAGCTTCTTTGCTGAACAGTTTGGTAGAAATAGCTGCTTGACAGGAAATAAAACCTGAGAACATGATACATGAATCCTGCTATGAAGTATAAATAAAAGGAGAATTGGAGCTGGACTTTTTATAACCTTTGGATAATTGCTTTCAAAACCAGAAAAACTTTTAATTCATATTACTCAGTGAAGGCTAATGTCGCAAACATCCATCCTTTATTGGAGTTTGGTATTGGGTACAGTGGATTACTTTTACACAGAGATGTAATTTGTTCTGAACATTCTTCTCTTTCTGCAGCTACAGTGCTTTGTCTCTAAACGTGCTGTTCTGCCTTCTTTTCCAACAATGCCACCTTATAATGTTTTCAGCTCAATACCTGACTTCAGCTATCCTAGTAGATAACTGGAAGGCTGCACTTGATAAAGGGGGAGGAATGTATTAGCCATCACAGTGTTGACACAAAGTAAATGAAGGGCACAGTTTTCTAGAAAATGGAGTCATGTAATAGCAAGAGGATTAGAAAACAGTGGGACATCCAGTCTGCAGAGCTCCCCTGAGACTTTTTCTCCTAAAACTTCTTGGAGAGATGAGGACTTGAATCCAGCCACATTCACGGGGATTTTTTTGAATGCTTAAAATGCCGTTATGGAGGAAATTAGTCTGAAAACATAAATAGTTTATGAAATAAGAATAGAATAATAAAATGCAGCTTCAAAAAAGAACCTGCCAGAATCACTCAGATACACGTCAAGCTATATCTAAAGCGATATGAATATTTCTTTAAGGTGAGAATCGACTTATATTTTCTCTTGTTGTCCTTGACTGAAGGACATTTATATCTCACAAAGTATTTAAAAGATAAACAGAACAAATGCACGAAAATAGTTTTTTAAATCCATCTGTAATGTGTTCTCATGCTGTAGGATGAAAGAGGATAAAATTTAAATTCTATCAGGCTTTTTGACTGTGCAGCTTTGTTCCAACTGAATAGTGTTCAAGACAGGTATTTCAAAGCATAAAATATGTATATGCTCCTTAGCCTTTTTATTGAAACTCCTCTTTAGTTAGTGGATCAACAAGCCTGCTACAGAGTTTCTGAGAGTTGAGCATTAAAGTGCAATTTTGTTTTTTAAACTATTTTGTATTGCTTGGTATTTTTCTGAAATGCTGTTTTCAAGCAGCAACAAATATTGAATACAGTTCCAGAATTGGCACCTTGGAGAATCTGACATACACAGTGCCGAAGCTAAACTGGGTTTCATGGAGAAATGAGTCTGATGTCTTAGTAAGTCTCCAAGTTAAGAATGTCTGCATGGCTACCATTGGATGCTGTCATGGGACAGTCAGGAAGCTCTGTTGTCTGCTGCTGTGTCACTGTAAGTAAATCATTCCTTTATGAGGAAGAGAGAGTGAGCCTGCTGATAGAGGCCGGAGTCAGTTCCTCTTAAATGCAGTATAAAGTAGATTCTCTGGAGAAATTTCTTGTGTTACTGTGAAGCTTCTAGAACTCATAAAATAGCTCTAATAGCTCTGGGTTCCCAGAATAGCTCTACTGTGAGACTGCAAGGTATTTGTTTGTTTTGTGGGCTAGGTGCCAGGTTATTTCCGCATAGAAATGCATTTGAAGAACAACTTCACTGGCTTTCTTAGCCCTCACAGGACATTCTGTGTAAGAGTGCAGTCTGCTCTCTCTCCAGGTTTGTTAAAATGCTTTTGATTGACCGTGAATTTATTTGCTGAATTTAGCAGAAATAATCTGCTTTTCACAAAAAGAAATGATCATGTGTTTCTGAAAAGATGAGCCCATCCATGTGCAGAGAGAACTATCACTTTCCACAACTTGGGTTGCCATCTTTTCCCAATAATGCCACTTCAGGAGTTCTGCCCACTCCGTGCCAGGGAGATGTTAATAACACTGTTGCACAGATGCCTGACTGCACCTTGTTGAAGCTTTGTTTTGGCTCTTTGGCTGGAAGGTTGTAGGTAGCCTGTTGGCTGAGTTACCTGTGAGCTGTGTAAAACCACGTTCACATTTGCTGGTTGTGCTGGTTGACACTGGTCTGTGGGACTGTCTAAGCACCAGGAAGCATAGATGTCACTCACCAGCAAAGAGCTGGGGAGGCACTTAGGTTTTATTGGGGGGAAAAAATGCTTTTCAAGGCTTTAGTTTTGAGGAGATGCTTCTGAGTAACAAATGGAAAGTTATGGGTTATGCAGGCTTCCATTTAGTCTGTAATGAAATGCTGATTTCAGTTCTTTGCATTTTCCAGTGCTAGTCATCTCTGACACATCTTTAGGTTTCGCCTTTTTTCAATACAAATTATCTCTCAGGAAGGATAACTTTGCCTATACTAAAAGCCTATTTTTTAGAATTAGTGCTTTGCTGTTCTGATGGATGTGCACTTTGTCAGTTTTTTGGATTTTTTTTTATTAGATGGGGAAATCTTTTTAATACTAAAGAAATGTTTGTAATAAAGAGAAAAATCTGAAAAGAGTGAAAATTTTTTTCTCGGGACGGCACAGCTTTTATCATTAGAGAACCACTGTTTGGTGGATCCTTTGCTGACTGTGGAGCCATTTCTGAAAGCTTCCCTCCTTCTGGGGACTGATGTCAGATGCAGCAGAGCATTGAAAGGGAAACCTCTCAAAGTGAAGAGGCAGCAGAGGTGGTGGATTAAGTGGTGTTTAATTGCCCTAACACAAATAAGGATGATATTTAGTACTTTATGAGGTCCCTATACCTTCACATTTGCACCAGAAGTACCTTTTGTGCAGTGGCCTTTGTCCATGCTGTGCATACATTAGTGACTGGTACTTAGTGCAGCTGTTAGAAAGATTGATATAGTTGAGCTTTGACAACCACAGATATGGTTGTCAAAACTCAAATAGTTGCACCTGGGATTTGCTAGACCCTGCTTCAACTGTGACAGAGAATAATGTGTCAGGAGTTAGTTGTTGAGGATGGGTTGAGCTGTGAAAGAGGTGTTTTAATCAAAAATCCTGTGCTGTGTTATTGTCCTTCATGGGAAGCACTAAGTTTTGTGCTACTACCTTAGTACCATGTGTCTTTGCTTTTATCTATTGAACAGGGTGATGCTTTTACGTATTTTATATGATTAGTTTCTGAGAGATGTGCCAGTTGTGCCTGTAAAAATTTTTCTGTACAGATATTGTGAAAGAAGAAATTAGTCAAAGGATGGGACAATATCAAAACAGGATTTTTTAAAGTAGTGAAATAAACAGTGAGCTGTAAAGATATGATTTAGGGCATTCAGTGAAAGCTGACCACCCAAACTGGGAAGTCCAATCCTGCTTTTATGAATTCAGCTAGTTGCCCTAATAACCAAGTTAACCTCTCCATAAGTGTTTGTGTTGAACTTTATTGAAGTATATAATTGACCTTATTCCATGCAGTCATCAAATTATTGCATTCCAGCAAATTCAGTGAAAAAAAGATTACACAGATATCATTAATATTAGGAACTTTTTATCATTTTTTTTTCTAGAATGGGAAAGGAATTAAAGTCCAGACTATGAAAATTGCACTGTAAATTTTCTAAAGGAGTGTTATGCATAAAATTAATTTATCTGAAAACAATTTGGATATCTGGATTATCTCTTTACTAAAAAAAAAATCTCTAGAATTTGGCATATAGTGATATGTAAGGTGAGATTTGAAACATAAAATCAAAAATGTCTCTTTACATAAAATTTAGTACTTTGTTCTGTGTTTTTAAAAAAAACTTCAGGTATGGCAGTTTTGAGTTTTGTGCTGTCATCCTAATATAAGCCTAAAACACCCTCTGATCAAATAGTTTGCCAAATATAGTTATATTTCCATAATACTCTGGATGTGTGCCTAATCTCTTCTTCACATATGACTCCTGATTTTTAGTGGGATTGACATCAAGAGGTGTTTTTGAAGCTCAGGAATGTAACTGACACCCAAATTTCTTCTTCATATGCTGTTGGCATCCGGGTGAAGGGTTTATTTCAGTAATAATCTGAGACATTCGGTTCTTTGACCTGTATTTGGGCACCTAGACAAATACCATGACTCTCAATACCATCAGGGGTTCATTAGCTTTTAGTGTTTCTGTTAGCAAGTGTTCAGATTTCGGGCTCATTTCTGATCTAAGAGATTTAACAGCAGAGTGTTGTCCTTGGAAAATCTTCTACTCAGTTTGCTATGTGCAAGTCTGGCGACAGACTACTCAGAGTAAGTGTTGAAATGCATCATCCTGTTTGAGATTGTAACTAATTCAGCTTAATCAATTTCTAAAGAATGAAATTAGTTGAATGGCTGTTTTAGCTGAAGAACTGTCATTTGTTACAGAAGGTGAATGGAGTATTTTGCTACCCATTATATTCGGGCTGTGAAAAGTTGACTCAATTGACCCTACAGTTATTTGATGACCTCAGAAATGACATGAAAGTTCTTCATGTCTTTCTGAAGCTCTTATAAATATGCACTGCAGTTGACTCATTTTTATTTCCCCCACAACATTAAGAAATTAGGAAATAATTCTACACACTGGCCAGTGCAGTTAGAGAAGGTATTTTTATTCCTTGGGGTTTTTTGGGGCTAATATCTGTGTTTAACCTTAAAAAGGATTCTTCAAGAATACCATAAGCATTGTTTTGCCCAACCTTGGAAAGTCCTCTTCTGTGTCTGCATGCTTTCACCTTCACCTCCCAGTACCTCATACTCAACCCAAAATAATCACTCATTTGAGTGATGTTAGTTTTAAAAGCTCAGATGATGTTGATTGAGAAAATAAACTTTCAAGTATAATTTTAATCTAACATAGTCTTGTAGACATTCGAACTGAGGTGTTAGTATTTCACTTGAGAGTGAGGAGGAAAGTGTTTCTCTGTAACACTTAAGAATACATTACCACGATGGTAACACAACAAACTAGCAATGAAGGAAAGTGTTTATTTACATTTCAGTAGTTCAGTATTTTAGTGGTTGCCTCATATGCCAGAACAGTGACTTTTAATTTACTCTTAAGTAAACACAGATGAGTGAGATTGTTTTTCACCACCAGTTTTCACTAATTTCTGATGAGCATGGTTAAGTTTGAATGATGGACTGGTTACTTGCTGGGCTAATCAGTGCATAAAATCACTTGCAAAACTAAAAAGTAATTATGTGGGGTAGAATATGGAAGGGAAATAAGTAATAAAATAAAGTTAGGAAGCTGTTTGGAGATTGAAGCTGCGGATTAAACATTCATGAATAAATTATCAAAGGCTTTATCAAGTGGCTAAACCTTGGAAAAAGCTTGACAACACTCCTATGTCTGTTTTTCTTGTTTGTCTAGAATGCTTGCTTTATATAACTGCAGAAAGACTTTCTTGTTCAAGAGAAATCATTTAGTTTAAAAACATTCTGATTTTCTCCACAAACGATTTCTGTCATTTAAAGGAAATTTCTGTTTGTAAGAGTATACTCCTGGCAAGTTTTCAGATGTGAGGCACAGGGCTCTGAATTTTCTTTCAAGATTTTTTGTTGTTAGCCTTTCCAAAAGAGAATGTGATGTTTGTGTGTTACGTTGCAGACTTCATCTGCTTGAATTTTTATGAGGTAATTTAAATACAACTTTTTTCTTTCCTTTTTTTCCCCCCTCTATCTCCTGTTTTTTTTAATTCTTCTAGGAGCTTTTATGACGGGGTTCTGTGTCTTTATATTATTATAGTTAGTAATGTACTGAGTTATTAGACACTGAAGTAGTCATGGGAGATCGGTGAGGTGGCCACTGGGAGAGAACCACACCCTGTGTTGACATATAATCTTTAATATATTTATTTGTCAGGACAGATACAGTAGGTACAGAGATTCCTGTTCTTCAAACAGGCATGTGTCACAAATCAGAGCTTCAGTCCTACACTCCAGACATGTCCTGTGGTGGGGGAATGGGATACTCACTCAGCCAGGCAACGTGCACAGTGGGTGGATCACAGCTCAGCTACCACATGTAGCAGTTGTTCTCATCAGACTGAAGATCTTACGAGGTATCTGAATTCCAGGCATCTCATTTCTCCCCTCAGACCACTCTGTGGGCCCTGGGACTATTGTCTTAATTTTTTATTGCTCTCTACATTAGTTCATTGGCTTAGTCACATAGCCCCAGGCCAATCTCTCTGACTTCCTCCTTCCTTGCGGCTAATTAGTGGTTGCTGCTGTGGTTTCTATCACCCTCTGGCCGCCTGCCTATATGTGATATAAGAAACGTTGCCTTTGTTATCCAGCACATGCTGCATTCATCTAGTCAGTTTGAGCTGGACAGGTTTAGTTAAGTCTCATTTATTTAGGTGGCACCTTGGGTATGTTAACACCAGGTGTTGTGTATTCTGTAAATGAGAATTATGGGCAGAATATTAACTAGAAAGGCTAAAGGCAGCCCCTCAGAAAGGTGGTTCAGATGCTCTGTAGTTATGAATATTGTAATAAAAGGAGTATCCTGCATTACCCATCTGTGGTTCTGATCTCTCCATCCCATTCATGCTAACCTCTGTGTTCTCATATGGAAAGGAGCCACAGAGCTCAAGTAGTTGAGGGGTTATAAATTGGATTTTCAGAGGTGTTTTATAGAAGCTTTTTTCTTCTCAAATGTCTTTGCCTGAAACACAGTACTTCCCCACTAACTGAGTGTTGGCAAGATGAAAGGGTGCCCAAAACAATATTCTTTTATTTTAAGACTGACACTGAAAGCTGGTTTTGTGTTTTTCATTGGCTTGGATAAATATTTTAGTGATTTTAAGTTTATTCTTTTTAGATAGACAGCATCTGTAAATTGGCTGAAGAACCTACAGAACATCAGAGAAGTAGCTACTAATTCAGTGGCACTTGGCTGAAATCCTTTCTAGAAAGCAAGACAGTATCTTTAAGTGCTGACTACCTCTACTTCCAGCTTATAAAGTCACTTTCTCAGGAACCATGTAGCCTATAGGCAGGTACTTAATTCCTTCCGAGTGTATAGTAATGATCTGAACACCACAGTATGTCTTTTTCCTAACCCAATATAAACATATAATAGATAGTTCCCATATAAATATTGAACTGTATGATTCTATGGTAAAGAACCATTTGAGCATATTTCTACTAATTCTCAGGTTTTTGAGACTTAAGATGATTTAGGAAAGAGGTGTAGAGTTGTTTGACCTTTTTTGTGGGATGGACCAATGCAATCGGTACCAGAAATCTTGCAGGTCATATTTAAGAAAACATACCTTAAAACTGGTGGAAACTTTCCTAGAATAGAGCTCACTTTTTTAGAGACAGAAATGCTGATTCAGATTCAGAGGGGAACTCTCAAAATCATGATTAGAATTTTTTTTCTCCTGTACAGTAATATCTTAAGGGAAGAGAGAAAATTCAAACTTTTGATTTTAGTGAGGCTCTGTACCGAGTTCCTGTAATGCTTGTCTGTAGGCCTGTATAAATGTTTTCCTTTACTTCCTTTGAGATGCTGAGGAAGCAAAGTACAGAAGAGGGCCTCTAGGTCTTAACCACACATCCTATACATAACAAATGAGCACTTAGGTTATTTCCCTTTAGCCTGGTGTCCTGTCCTGCACCTGTGCAAATGATAGCTTGGGAGGTGGATCTGGAGTAATGCACTGGGTCAGCACGTGGCAGTGGATCAGGCTGGTATTACTGAGGCAGCATGTCTGGATGTTTTGCAACACTTTTGTCTGCACTGATGGTGCAATTTAGAAATATCAGTTCAAATTCTTTTCAGTACTGAAAAGCTTTAAAAGTGATGAAAGTTTTGAGTAGTCCTAAGGAACCATACTGGCTCCATGTATGGGACTCATACACTGAAAGGTTTCACAGAATTCAGGAATAATACCCACAGCATGAACCACTAATGCCATTGCTGAGTTGCTGGGATCCAGCCATGATTCCTGCATTTCTTGAATGTCGCTACTGCATCAGCTTCTCAGGACATTTTGTCCAAACACCAGGAGGTTGACAGACAGGTCCATGTTTGGCCTGCAGCATTACTTACACTCTGGTGCTGTCAGTGATGAAACTGTATAGCATGCACTCAGAGCTGACTATAGGTGACAGCAGGTGTTCCATTACTCACTGTCTGATAACCCTTTTCTTGCCTCAACCCCTGCCGACCAACACAATGCAACATACCGTTCCACTGGACCTCTGATTGAGTCCTTTTGTGGAACTCAGATAATGCTCTCTAGGTGCCTGGAAAATGCCTGTAGGGCTTTTTACTCGCTCCTTGAAAGATCCATGTAGGAATTGCGATTTTCTGTAGTGTTTTGCTAAACCTGGATTCCTGAGCATGGAGCAGCGGCTGCTGATGAACTAGTCCTAGTTCGTTCTCTTGCAGTATGTTGATTAAGTATCTCAAGCTGTTTTGCACACATCATATTGACCAACATCATCCAGAGTCTGGGATGGTTGGGCCTGGGACCTGGAGAGGTGTGTAAGCAAAGAATCACAAATCAATTAAGAATATGGAATTGTCTCCTTCCATGATATTCTGGCCTCAGTGTGTGCTAACACACTGGATGGTCTGCTATGAAGACTTCATAAAGATAGCCCACTTAGAAATTTTTGGGGCTTTATTGGTGCTGCACTCCACAGACCTTTGTGAAGACAGAGAAAGCAGCCTCTTGGCTCATTGTGAACATCTCTTAGGTGATTTTGATGCCTGATAGTGTACCCCTCTGCACAGGATCTGTAGTGGAAAGTTATCCCTTTATGGTGTTTAAAATATTGGCAGTGTACATATGTGCTTACCTTCGAGATAGCTGTTTGTAATTAGTTATATTTGTAGAAACATGTATATTTATTTCTAAAAATATATTTATGTAAAGTAATTTTGATGGATTATTTTTATATGACTGCACATAATTTTTTTCCTATAAAATATGCATCTAGTATGGCCTTGATATTTATGAGTTTTTCCATAGTGAATCATAGTTAAACAGTAGGTTTTGGTTAGAGTGAGAGACACAGAGTAGATTCTTTCTTGCTCTTTATCCAGGACTGTTTTCTAGACTACTCCAAATTAGTTGTTTTCCCCATTTTGTGAACCAGATAAGATGCTTCATTTTTCATAGTATTGTAGAATCATTTTGGTTGAAAAGGAACTTTAAAGGTCTTTTAGTAAAACACGCCTGCCATGTTCAGGTAAATCTTGCAAGAGCAAGGGACCTTGCACTTGGCTTTTTATGAACCTCGTGGTGTTCCCAAGGACCCACTTCACAAGCTGGTCCAGGTCCCTCTGAATGGCATCCGGTCCCTCAGGCATCTCAGTTCCACTGTCTGTTACTGATGAAGACATTGCAACCAGCTACTTAAAGTTCACAGTCCTTTTGTCCACTGTGCAGAGTATTACAAACCTTATTTAGAGACTGTAGGTTCAAGTATGTAAACAGGCAGTTGTATTTCATTTGTGGTACCACAGGTATTGTATTGTATTAGCAATGCATTAATAAGAGTAAGCATTGGGAAAACATCTTGGATCACACTGCATTCTGTGCTGGCTGGGTAACAAGAGGTTATTTGGAAGCCAAAAGACTTCTTTCTAGTTGTGAATACAACTGGGAACTATTGCTGTGAATGTCTTTCGTCTACCATTTCAAATTTTAAAGGTGTTTTGTCCTAGTTGATATAATAGGTGATCTTTGATCTAATAAATGAAGCGGGATCCTCTTGAGGGGCCTGTTAAAGTTAATGTGCCATTCTACTTGCATGCTACTGTTGCTGTTTTGTCAAGAGGGTTGGCTGTTCATATCGTGATTTTTTCAAATATATTGCACTGCAATAGTCTGTAAGTTTTTTTAGCACCTGTTCAGGATAAAGTGCTGGAAGGGTGCACAATAGAAATTGCTTTATAATGTGACCTATGGAAAAGGCTGTAGAAACACATTACAGTGCTTTGCAATTGGCACAGTCCTGTGCCATTCCAGCTTGCTTCCAAGAAAAAAAGTACCATTGACTCTGGCCAGATAATGTGCCCAGATATGAAATCCATCACCTTAAACAATGAGAAGTTGACATAGCATTGTAATTGTACCAGTGTGGGCATTGTGCCCAGCTGCAGATGTCTTTAGAGTTCATTGCTTTAGACAGGATTGAAATCCCAGGCTGCACGTGGCTGTTGTGGAGTTGACATGAACTCCTGAAGAAGAGAGCTGGCTATTAAGAAAGCAGTTATGCCTCCTGTAGCGATAATGTTAAGTCACTGATGTGAAAACATGTATAGCTATCTGGGCTGGTACAAACTGTTGCTCTGGAGCAGGTGAGGTTTAGATGTGGCCTTTTAAAGCTCTTGCACTGTTTGGCAAATGATCCCTCTTATTAGCACTAGTGAATTTTGAGAAGTAGATCTTGATCTTGAAGTACTTGAAAAATGTCTTTAAAAAGATTTTAAGGTTGAAAAAGAAAACTTGCACGTACTGGTTATTTGTTTGTTCGATTGATTGGCTGTTTTTGTTAACTTTGAGGGTTTTGTTTTGATTCATTAAATACCAGTATACATTTCTTAATCCTGTTGTTGTAAGGTTATACTTTAAATCCATCCTAGAGACTGCTGTGATCGAATGGAAACTGCACATTTAAATTTCAGAAGCACCCACAATGCTGCAAGGAAATTAAGTATTTGCAGACTTGAAGTATGCAGTAGTGTATTAATGGTATGAACATTCTGGATACATAGGTGTTGGCCTTCCACTGACAGAATCAGGAGTAAATGTAGCAATGTAATATTATTCTCATACATGATAATTCTATTAAATAAACATTCCAGATTCAACTCATTATGATTTGTGAATACAAACCACTTAATCTCTTCTCTAATGTAATAGTTTGGATATTAGAGGAAGTAGAGACAATCCATATCAGAAAACAGAAATTAGGTTAGATCCTTTAAATGTTACTTGACTAAGATTTTGCAGTCGGTGGCTGATCTAACAACTGATAGTAAATCTCATATCTTCACATGCAAAGCATAGGAATTGTAAATACTGAGTAATGCACGCTCTAATTTGAGCTTTTAGCTTCTGTACTTTTCCAGTTGGTGTGTTTATGATGTGATTTTGAGAGCCATGATTGCGGTAATTTGCAATTTTCCTTCTAAGATGTTAGGGATACTGAAAAGTTTCAGAATATTCACATATGCAGCAGGACTTTAAATTAGATGCCATTTTCAGTCTCAGTTTCTGTAGGCTTTGAAACTGGGTTTTTGTGTTGACTGAGAAAGTAGTTTGAAATATTTTAAGATTTAGTATAATCCTTAGAATGCTTTGTTGCTGTGTTGATGCGAAGGTAACAAAGTAATTGTTGTGTGCTTGTTAGCTTTTAATTACTTTAATAAAAAAACCCCAGCAAACAGCTACTAATTCCCAACACTACACATCATGTCTCCTTTAAGCAAAAGTTCTCATTCTTCAGGCAGTTATTAACTGAAGGAAGATTTCAACACCTGGTATGGCGATTGAGAAGGCAAATTGACAGTTGCCTGTGATATTCTACAGAATGTGACTCTCAATCTGACTTTTTTGGTAATTTACATACATGACAGCATTCTGACATTGAAAAATTAATTATATAAAAAAGTTTTGGTGCCTATGCACTTTACTGCTACGGGATGTCTTGACAATCTCATGCAAGGAAGAAGTGTTGAGATAACTCTGGACACCTGGCTGGCATTTCCATTGTGCAGGTATGCTGTGAAGACTGTCCAGAGGCAGACAGGTGCCCTCAGGTCTCAGGGAAAGCAAAGAAGTATCTGGAAGATGATTCTACACTGAGTAGCAAGCGAAAATGAGGTAGTTCAGAAAACTGAGACTGATCCTTAATATGTGTAGGTGCTGGATGCAGGAGGCTGTGATGACTTTGGATTTCAGGAAGAGGATGGAACAGAAAAATACTTGTACCTTTACTTGTAATGAAAGAGTGCTTTTGACTCCTGTGTGCTATTTTCTACCCTATTCTGTCTATATGGTGCAAAACTTCTCAGTGGAGCAGTGATACTTTCCTAGTCATGACTAAAGTTTTCAGCTCTCTATGATGTATGAAAAACATAGTGATGAAGATTTTTACATTGCATGCTGAGCAAATTACTTGGCTACCAGTGCTAATTCAGTACATCTTCATTTTCTGTATGATATATTCACTGTGTGGGAGAACTGCACAATGGCACTGAACAAACTCTTAGAGTTCTTTGTGCAATTTAGAAGACTTTGGAAGGTAATTTCAATAATCCTCTGCTGGTCCTGCTCTGAACAATCTGTATTAGCTAGAATATAAATACATGAAGATTTCCAAAAGCTCCACGAAACTGCAATTTTACTAACGCTAGGAAACTGTTTTCCGTATTCAATCTGTTTCTTGAAGCAAAATTAATAACCTGATTTCAAATAGCTTTACTACTCCAAGCTGTTCTTTCCTCAAGTATTTACCTAGATTGCATACACTTGCATACTTCAACATAAGAAATTTGGTTTGTACACTTTCTGATTATGAAGAAGAAATAATGACTTAATAGCCTTAACATCTATAGCAAAACACTTCAGAGGAAGTGAGTTTTTGCTATGCATGGCAGTTTGATAAATGAGGCAACTACTTATGAATTTGTTGTCTCAGTGTTTCTTTTTTACATCAAAGGTATCTATTTTTACCTTTGATTAATTTTTTTCATGTATTGAATGGTGAAAGTTACGTTACTGAGCTTCAGAACATGAAATCAGTCTTATTTAAGATGGACAGTGTACCAGTGGCACTGCTTGTAATGGTGCTATAACAGCAATTGGGTTTTCCTTAAGCATTTTGTTCTGTAGATCTCAAATTTATAGAGGACATTGTAACAGCCTGTGTTCTAAACACATTTTTGTCTCTGTTGGGTTTTATTAGAGGAAGGTTTGCTTATATCATGTTATTCCTTTAAAGAGGTAGAAGAGTAACATTGTATTGAAGGCCAGAATAATCAAAATCAGGGTTTGATCATAGGGTGCTAATTGCATTTTCTGATTGTTCCATAAGTGAGGAAGCACTTATTGTTGGCTGTTGTGATAATGAGATCCCAAAAGGCAGAAAGCTTCTCTCCCCCCTCCCTTTCCCCACCAAAAGTTTGGTTTCAATATGTAATAGCCACATGACTCAGTATCTAGGTGTCAAAGTACTCTTCATGGTGAATTCAGCAAGAGTTTCAAGAGCTTAAGAATGAATAGGCCACCCCTCTTGAACTCCTATTGAGTCTCTAAGTGACCCTGTTGCAGATTTCTGTCTTCTCATCTCTCCTCATCCAAAAGCAACTTTAATTTTGTGTGTCTGACATCACACCAGTAGCTGAATGATGTTCTTTTGCACAGGAATTAATAAAGTCTTTCAAAAGGATAGATCAATAGTTAGATAATAAATAAATAAAGGTCTGCCTTTATCTAATAAGTGAGTGTTGCCCTAAGTTTAAATTGTTCATATATTTGATGCCCTAATTTTAAATTGTTCATACATTTGTTGCCTGTAAGATTTTTCATGACGGTTCTTGAATCTGTCTGTCATCTTATTCAATGAAGGTTTTTTGAACTAGAGACTCGTATTCACTACTAATGAAGTTTTGGGGGCTTTTTTTCCTGATTGTTTTTGATTTTTGACTTCGGCAAGATGAATTGTTCACTCTCACCAACAGCTTGTGAAAGTACATAAGTGAAGAGTTGCAAATAACAGCAGTAAAAGTTCTTTGCTTCTCTGAGTTTCTTACTGTGTTGTAGTGAAATTGCTAAACCTTGAAATAATGTGGTTAATATTGGCTCTCTTTTATTTGTGTGTCACTTACCTGAAGTACTGGTAGACTTTCAGACTTGGCATTGTGAGGACCACAGGAAGGGCCTGCCTCCCTCCCCTGGGTCTGCCAAGCCTTGCTTCCTTCACTGTGTTTGTGTGCACTCTAGCACTGTTTGCTTTGTGGCTGTATTAGAAAGGCCACAGCAAACAGGTGGCTTCCCAGTGTCTCTTCAGTTTGGATAGGCTTTTGCTGATTGCATTCACTATCACCTTAACTAGGGTAGATACTGTGGTCTTAATACAGCGGTGATGTTTGGGCTTTGATACTCAGCAGATGGTCATGACCTTGTAGTAGCATCTCAGAAATATTGCCAGACCCCTAAGCATGCTTGCTCATGAGTGGCATCAAGGAGTTAGTCTGTGCCCTTATCCAAGAGAAATTATTCCAATTGCTGTCTGGCTTGCTAAGTAGGTTTATATGCAAACTGTAACATGTTCCAAACATCATTGCCAAGTTAGTATTTTGTTCAGGAACATATGAGTTCATGTCACTGATTTTGGGATCTAAGTAAAGCTGTTGCCTTTTTTTTTTAATTTTCTGACTGAGAGCTCTGCACAGATGTTTTCACAAGAAAAGACTGGACACTTTTAGCAGGTCTGTGGCCCTCGCTAGGGCATATCTGTAACTATAAGGGGATATGAGGATGACTCAGTTCCTGACTTGGACAGTCCTTGAAGCTAAACTTTAAAAGAAGATTCTTTGATTACTGCTTAACTTTGACAAATATAGCTTCCTGTTATATGATGAATGTAGCATTTCCCTGCCTCTAGTAAAATGTGACACTAAGTCATAGCAAAGTGCTAATGTTTAACTTCTGGTAAGTTCTGCTCTCAGGATATTTAGGTATAACACCATATAAATTTATTAACTCTGGACAGCATTTTAGATGCAATGCAGAGCCTAGTGCTTTTCAACATCCCCTTCTTTTAGGGCTGACAACTTTTTATGCTGTCCAGTTTCACTAAGAAAGATGTTTCTGAAAAGTGGTTTACTCCTTTTGTGACACATTGCATATGTCACATCTGGGCAGGTTAAAAATGTAACTCTTGCTTAAACATCTGTACAAGAAACAGCCCTCCTTTATGGTCAGCTCCCTGAAGGTTCAGTTGTGATGCTGAGAGCCAGATTTTCAGTAGTCCTGCACATGTCAGACTTCTTGCAGCTTGGTTTGTAGGTAAAAAGCCAAGATCTCATTGTTTCCAAGCTTGTTAGGCATTTTTGTCATTTCACTCCAAATGTTACTGCTATGTACTGGTTGTGGAAAGCTGCAGTTGTGTGTTGCAGGTAGAAGACCGAGAGCAGATTGCCCTGTTTGTAGTGAGGTGTGTTGCCTTTGCAGCTGGCTTACACTCACACCCACTTATGCATGGGCACAATTCGAAAAGCATGCTGCTATCTATGAATTTGATTAACTTAATTGACTTAAGTCCCAACTTTTATTCCATGCTAGTAGTAGGTATGTAAAAACTTTGTTAATGTCTTTATTTTACTTTCTGAAAATACTGTGAGTAAATTTAGCACCTAATCTTCATGCATAAATAATAACAGGTTATGTGTCACTAGTGTGTTATTTATTATCTTATTTACAGAGCAGCATATGTAAACTATTATATGTAAGAGGACATTTAAGTTTTGTAATATATTATGAAGAATATCCGTGACATTGCTTTTTCTTTGAAACAGTGCCAAATCCCAAGAGGCTACTTTTAAATTCAGCACTTGTCCAAGTAAAAGCCCCGGAGCTTCAGGGGAAGATTTGCTTCAGTCAAAGCTGATAAGGCCCTCTGGAATTGCCTCAAAGTAGAAATCTCTTCTGTGTGTGTACTTGACTCTGAGTGTATATTTGTGTGTCTGGCAGTCTAAAATGATAGATCAACTTCATGTGCTTTGCTTGAGATGGAATTATTTTACTTATGTATGCTGCTAGTTCATTTTCTTTGTACGGGTAAAGGATGAGCTATATAAGTTAATATGAACAGCCATTTGATTTTTGGAGTCTCTTATTATGTCACGAGAAAGATCTTGATAAAAGAAAAGGGCACAGGTTCCACCTGTGAAAAGGCAATAAGAGTGGATTAAGCTCTTTAGGTTCAACATGGGGTTACAGTTGGCTGACAAAGTTACAGCATTGGATGGTTTCCAAGCTACTGTAGATACAGCTGGTCACAGAGAAGCAGCTGAGAGCATCCATTCTCTTGGGTTCCTTCTGCAAGTTCTCCGTATGTGGGATGTGTACTAAGGTTTACATTTGTATCAGAAAATTATTGAAACTTAAAAATAATTGCAAAAATATAACAAAACAAGTCACTGAAGTGGTATAAGTGACTTTTATCCATTAATTCTTTTATTTTACTCTGAGCCTGACCTAGTACAACTTCCCTTGGTTATCCTCTTAAATTATGAAAGAGGCCTGTACAGCGAGAATAATCTGAGTTCTGCTTGTTTGGGCATCTGCTGGAGTCTTCTTTTATTGTCACTATGCACTGCACTCATGTCTCAACCTGCAGTAGTGTCTAGTGGATGAAAGACAAGTGGCTGTATTTCATGAGTGTAGTCTCATGAGAGTATTTAAAGCATGGGAGATTGTCCTTTCTTTGAAGGTTGTTTTGGGGGGGAAAGTTTGCTATTGGAAATAATCAAGACTAAGGAGTGGGATGTAGCCTAGGATAATAAAAATATTTTACTGATGTCAGGTAGAATATGTGTCTCCTTAAGAACCAGATCCTGCTAAAGTTCACAGGCAGCTGTAAGATGTAAACCAAAGTGAATATATTGCTTCCTCTTTATCATTTTTGGTCTTTTGCAGTTTTGTACCTCCTGTATTAATTCAGGCAAAATATTTTGAAGCATTTGTCTGCAGTTTGTTGTTTTCCCCTTCTAGAGATGAATGGAGCATCGAGAATGTTGTTTTAGATTACCAAGGAGAAACTGACATTTGTAGTTCAGGAGTAAGCCAATCCTAGCACAATTTTTATTTATGTATTAACTTTTACTTGTAAGCAATAATTGTGCTGCTTTGCTGCTGTTATGCAATAGAGAGTTATTGAACCTTTTAAAACCACTTATTATTTTTTGTAATTAGAACTAACTTGTGCAGCTGTCACTAAGCTCCTCGTCAGATGATATATTTATTATGTTAGAAATGAGAGGAGGCACGTGAGTAAGACTTTGAAAGGAATATGCACTGCTTGGGGTAGGGTTTTATGTTTAAATGGGTGATCAGCATGTGTGTGAGACCAAGATGATTGCAGTACCAGTGCCTGACTAGTTATGTGCTGCCTTTAATCCTGTGATATTGTGTTTCATTGTCTCCCAGTACACCACTGTCACGACTGAAACAAAAACCCTCTGAATTCAATGAACACTTTAATCTGTCATCATAATCACGAACTCTTGTCAATCATGGCTTAAAAGTTAAGCATGCGGATCAAATCTGCAGTAAGAGGAGACACCTGGACTCCACAATGTAAGTGGAGATAGTCTTGGATGCTAAAAATTTATTTCATTTGTATTGTACAGTTTTAACCTGAAGATGATGTTGATGTTGTTGTTCCTCATCTTTAAAAAACCTGGAAAGGTTGTTCAGTGACTTTTCAGAAGAAAACTTTTTAGCTCTTTCTCTTTTAAGAATAAAATATAACTATGATGGGAATTTTACTTGTTCATGGCAGTACTTTGGATTTTAGGTTTGCTCTTGAGCTGAGAAGAAAAATCAAGAGTATATGGAAAAGTTGCGTGCGTACCTTATAAAAATATGCTAAGGTTTACAAATGGCACTAAAACTGAAAGAGACTGCAGTCACTTTAAAGTACTTTTATTAATTAAAACCTGTGCTTGTTGAAAATTGTAGCAAAATTCTCATTCTATGACGAGCAGTCAGAGTAATCTCAATTGTGATTGTTAGGTAATTTTCTTTTCATTAATGCCAGTGAAAATAACATCACCAACTGTGATCAGGGTTGTGAGGACCTGACACGTTGTTAGCATTGCCTTTCTCTTGTCATTTTGAGTCTGGGTTTTCAGTGGCTTACCTTTTTGCCAAAAAGCAACTGCAGTCTGTTAGGGCTTTTTTTGCAAGCAAGACCAGATGTTTAAGAATGAAAGCTGAAGGAAACATATTCTGGCTTTACCTCTTCTTTGTGAATTAAGTCTCACATAGCCTTAATTTGGACTGAAAGACTGAGATTTAACCTTGGCTGATGTCAGGCCTATGTGACCTTCTGCTATTGTCATGTGTGGTTAAAGGATGACAACCCAGCTTTCACAAAGTTATAAGCCTTGGAAAAATCATTCTTTTCATATGCTAAACATATCCCATGTTTGCACTGAGGTGAGCTATCCCAACTGTTCCGAAGCAAAACTATCAGCCTGTGTTTCATCTACCAAGAGTACTGAGAGTGTCTCTAATCCTGATGTGGGTGCTTGAGCAGGACTTTTTTCCAGCTATTCCACCTAGCTGCGAGCCGTATAGCCTGCAAGAAAAAAGAATGCAAAAAAAAAAAAAAAGTAAAAAAAGAGCAAAACAAGCAAATAAAATCAGATTGATGAAATGTGAAGGGAAAAGCACATGAGGAATGCAGTGGAAAGTTATAGCAGAAGGAATAAATTTATGTAGGACTTGTGAGGAAATAGTAAAAGCTTTTTTAAGTCTACCATGATGTGGGGATTTCAGCCCTGATGTGGCCCACACATCTAAGCCTAAGATCATACTGCTGTGACATGGGAGAGATGTCCTTTTGTCTTGAGGAGAGATGTACACCTTTGGTTGTTTGAGGAAGCTCTGAGGCCATGGGTTTCCTCAGGTCAGAGTGAACCTTCAGAGGGAGGAATGACCAAAGTCTCCCAGGCACATGCAAGGCCGTGAAAGGCTTGGATGAAAAATGTCTCAGACACAAGTAGCAGGAAAGCCATAACTGGGGTGGGTAGCTGCTCCATGCTAATGCATGGGAGGGTACCTGCCATTCACTGGGGTCGAGGCAGGTGAAGTCCCCATTTCTCAACTTCATGACCTGGAATGCTGCAGTCCTCCTCTGTCCTGACCTGTATCTGGTGTTACTCTGTAAATAGTAGGGAAGGGAGACTCATTCTTGGAGATTATGATTTGACTCTCTACTTGGGACCTATTGCATCCAAAGCACTGCATTTGAGAAGGATATTATGCTTTACACTGTTGTGTTGTTCTAATTATTTGTATTTTCCTGATGATAGAACTTTGATACTGAGATATCACTTCTTAAAGGTAGATAGAGGATGAGCTTTTAAGGACTTCTGATTCTGAGGATTTTGCTTTTATATGACCACAATTGTACTGTACAGTTACTTTACCATCTGGCTGGCTGCATGTCCTCAAAAAGTGTCTAAATTTCTTTTTAATGTTAATTTAAATTCTGTTTCAGCTGAAGAATAATTTAATTCTGATACCTTATTTCTTATTTCATCCACATTATTATCTGAAAAAGTTAAATGAAGCTTAAATAGTTTTTCTCAATATGACATATGCTTTTTGCATCACAGGGACAACTATTGATATGGCATGATAATAGTACAATGGAATGGCCAGTTGAAATGATAATACTTTCATGCCTTGCTAGTATAGAATAGCTATCCCTACATGCTTCAGCTGTCCCTCAGCAATATTTATCAGCCAGGTGATAGCAGCTATTTCTGTGTTTGCAAGATGACCATGTGTGCTTGGAGTGTTATATATTCATTAAAATAGTTTAACAGCCTTACTAATAAAATTTAGTCTGTAAGAGCCATGAAACTGTTCCAGCTCAGGCTACTGAGTTCTATTTCAGACTACTTAAGTAAAATAAATCATAATTATATCTGGATACAAATGCTGGGATCTGACGTGCAGCATTTCATTGGTTGCCTTATAAACGTGAATCTTCACCTCTGACAGTATTTTAGCTATAATCAGTTACTTGTGTTCTGCAACAGCTCTGTGGTGATGCAGTAACCTGTAAAAAAAAATGCAGAGTTCAAGAACCTATTCCTTCTGCACTGTTAAGTCTTCCTACAGTGAGCTCATGTAAGCAGCAGTGTTTCTTACCCCAGTTCTTCTACTACTGGACAAAAAAGAAAGAGAGAAAATGTCATTATGATTGAATTTTGGGACTGTAACACATTGTGAGACTTCTGTGATTCAAGAAAGTTTGGGTGTATGTATGAGTGTGTCAGTGAAGGCACTCCTACAGCTGTGGCCAAGGACATGGCCAAAGTGTTGGCATACACAGGGATAAAGTATAACACAAAATATGCTGCAGCTCTGTTAGGTAAACCAGTGGTTCCACTTTTGCTGGAACATTTGTTACTCCTAAAAACATGAGAACAATAACATAAAAATGCAGAGAAAAAAAATGGTGGGAGGAGGATTTGTAGACAGAACAACTTGCTCTCACACATCGTAGCTGTATTAATAAGTTCATGTGTGATATCTGTAGACAGAAGATATCCCACCTTATACTGTGGCTTTAAAAGAAGACATGCACCTGATATTTCATGTAGTGTTTGATGAACCCAGGCTTCAGGTTGGGATGGGAACTGGTAGCCAGAACACCTAAAGGGGAATATTCATTAAGAACTCAAGCATCTAGCTCCAGGGAGCAGCACCAGAAGCATTCACAAAGTTCTCAGGCAGCTTCAACCCGAAGAACTATCTGAGGGCTTGTCAGGGAAATCCTGACTTCAGATACTCCAGTGCCTGGATCTGAATAGAACCAAACAGGTGTAATACAATCATGCCACAAAACTATCTGTGAGGAGTACAGCTGGAGGGAGAGAAGTGGAAGTTGTGTGGTGTTTAGGGAATGCTCAAAACCCAGGATTAGTGTGAACCTTCTACTGTAACTTACAGAAGGAAAGCATCTTTGGACTTACAGGTGAGATGGGAAACAGCTGGTGACAACTGGTGTCCCTCACAGTTCCATCTTGGGACTGGTGCTGTTTGCTATCTCTGTCTCTTTGCATAGACAGCAAGATTGAGAGCACCCTCAGCAAGTTTGTAGATGACAGGAACTGAGCAGTGCAGCTGACACAACAGAAGGACAGGATGCTGTCCAGGGGGACACGGACAAGCTGTACAAGTGGGCCCATGAGAAACACATGAGGTTCAACAAGCCCAGGTGCAAAACGCTGTACCTGGGTCAGGACAATCCCAGACATGAGTCAAGATGGGGAGAAGAACTCATGGAGAGCAGCCCTGTGGAGAAGGACTTGGGGATTCTGGTGGATGACAAGCTGGACATGAACTAACAGTGTGCACTCATAGCCCAGAAAGCCAAAGCCAGCTGTGGGCTGCATCACAAGAAGTGAAGACAGCAGAGTGAGGGACCTGGAGTGCTGTGTCCAGCTCTGATATCCCCAGCATAAGGATATGGATCTGTTGGAGTGAGTCCAGAAGAGGCCACCAAGATGATCAGAGGGCTGGAAACCATCTTCTGAGAGGACAGGCTGAGAGAATTTGAGCTGTCTGGCCTGGAGAAGAGAAAACTCTTTGGATAACATATTGTAGCCTTTCAGTATCTAAAGGGGGCTTATAAAAGAGAGGGAGAACAACTTTTTGCACAGGCAGATAGTGCTAGGGCAAAGAGCACCAGTTTTAAAGTAAAAGATGAGATTTAGATTAGATGTTAGGAAAAAAGTCTTTACTGTAAGGATGATGTAACAGGTTACCCAGAGAAGCTGTGGATGCTGCTTCTCTTTAAGTGTTCAAGGCCAGGTTGGATGGGGCCCTGAGCACCTGATTTAGTGGGTGTCATTCCTGCCTGTGGCAAGGGGTTGTAACCAGATGATCTTTAAGGTCCCTTTCAAGCCCATCCTTTCTATGATTCTCTCTCTATATATATATATGTGTGTGTGTGTGTGTGTGTGTGTGTGCGCGCAGGTCTGGCTATTTTACAGGTGATGATAATGGGATTCTTCCTCAGTGGCCTGTAGTACTAGTGTAATAAGGTTGTGCTAGATGTCTCTAGTCAGGTGGTATTTAGCATGTACAGAAATGGTACAAATCTGACTTAGAGCGGTCAGGTCGCTTTGCTGTGGGGAATGGACTAATTTTTGACATTTTCTCAGCCAAGTTGCATAATAGTTTCTGACATGTATCCTAGCCCTGCAATGCAATGATACTTCATGGTGAGCCAAATAGATGATGTACTGTGTGTGAAACAATGAATGTTGTTCATACAGCTGAGGCTCGAAATGAGGTAGATAATTTTATGAGGTAGGAAGTTCAGGCAGGCTGTGACAGACAGGCTGAGGTACAAAGAAGACTGACACATCAGGTGGAATGGTAATGAAGAGTCCAAGTGATAAGAAAGAGTCCAAGAGATAAGAAAGCTGAGAAAAGAGGGAGGAGCAGAAAAACCTGACAAAGTAGCCTGGAATAGATCCATGCAGAGTTTTATAAGAACATGCTCAGCTTTGGAGATAGAAATCTTCCCTTTGATGGCAATGCTGGGAGTAGGGAACATGGATGTGTCTGTTGAATCTTGTGTTGCCTAGATAGACATCCACTGGGTGAGTGCTCAGCCCATTGGGATGTTTCAGTGCTCTTTGCTGGAGGTGGGGACCATCCCGGCAGGTGGAGGCTGGCAGGATGGGGCCCTCCCTCAGACAGCATTATCTGGAGCCACCACACTGCTCGTGGCATGCGTATTTCACAGGAAGGGGTGTTAGGCTCAGTGCCTGCCACTCTGCTCTGCTGCCTGCCTGCAGTCTGGCCTGTTGGCCTCGTGCTCCTCCAGCTGTGAGGTAGAGGTGCCAGTTTGCTGGGGAGGCTCTGCTCGCCCTCTGAGCAGCAAGAGGTGAGCTCTCTTCAGTGCCCTACTCCTTCCTGAGTCAGTTTGACAGGGAGAAATATGAAGTGGGATAAAATGATGACAGCTGGGTTGTACTTTGGAAGTGGAAAGGAAAGTGTTGGATCCATTTACAGCTTGGAGGGATGGAGCTTGAAATGCAATCAATAGCAGTTATTTTACCGGTGTTAGAGTTGAATCTGAAAGGATGGTTTGGTTGGTATAGTTCAGCTGACTTCTGGATATTTTAATCACTTGATTTCAGCAAGGCTGACAGTTTTATGCCTGACATTACTGAAGTAATTCTATGACCTTCAACAAAGTTGCTCAGGATTTACTCTGAGAATGTACTTGGGTTAATTCATTTTTCTGACTTGACAGGTAAAAACCTTGTGTTGCTGTGAACTTCATGTGAAATGGGATGGCCTTTGAAATATCAGGAAAATATTCTTCTTCTCATGTACACGTGGAATACTTGTTCCCTTTAACAGTAGCTATGTTTCTGTGTGAAACACTATGTGAGCAATATCCTGAGTATCAGTAAAAGAGGGAACAGGATTCTGAAATCTTGTGGAATTCTTAGGTTGATGCATGGTTTGATGTAGGAGCCGTTACTTGCAGTGATGATTAATAGCTTTTGGATTGTCTTATAACCAAAGATGAGTACATCCTTTTATTTTGACTTGATAATGCCACTGTAATTCTTTCCAAAATTAGGACAGACTTGACTTTCTACATCAGCTGGTCACCAAATGGCAAAGCATGTTATGTTCCTGGCAGGTGCTTATAGGGGTACTCTAGGTCTCACTCACCAAATGGGATGGGTGTTTTGGTTTTTTTCAGTCTGCTGGTTCTGAAATATAGAATTTGTTTGCTGTAAATGCATCAATAAATTTAAAGAGTATGGATGGTTTTCCCATTTTATGTGGGGAAGAGGTTTTTTGTTTATTTATGGTGGTTTTTTGTTTTTTTGAAAGACACTCATGGTAGGTAAGAAAGACAAAATTTTTTGAATGGCTGACATTTTGTGCTTGAGAAGGTAAATTTAGAAAAATAATTGACTTTTAGTTTCAATTAGCTTTTAGTTTCTTTCCATTGCAAAACTGCCTTCACAAATATGGAAGAGCAGTCGCATTTTTTTTTTTAACAATTCAATGGGAAAAAAATCTTTCTAAATTTTTTGTTGATAAGAATTAAATGGTTTTGGAAGAATAAAGTAATTTCAAATCTTTTCAAACTAAATTAAGGTAAGAATGAAAAACAGGTGGTCTGGCATTTTACTCTTACTCCCCACCTGTGGGTAAATATAGTGATCCTGGAAAAACAATGTTTTCCCAAAGTTGGCTACTAGAAACAAGCTTTTGCTTATTGCTCAGTATCATTAGTCTTTATTAACCCAACTCACTCCACTGAGATTTAAGCTCCTATTTTTCTTCCTAATATTTATATTTTTAGTATGAAAATATATTTTAAAACAAAATACTCTCAAAATACTCTGGAATAAACTCAGTTCAGCATGGACATCTCTGATACTCTTGAAGAGACTTTTTTTTTACCCCAGGCAGGAAAGTTCAGAGTACTTGTGTCATGTTGAGTGTCTTGTGCAAGCTGTAAAAATCTGTGGACTTGATGTAAGCTGACATTATCCGTAATATAACTTTATTCACCGCTCCTTCTGCTGCGATGAGTCTCCACTAAGTCCTCCAATTAGTGCAAAGTTATAATATTATGGACAGATGGAAAATTAATATTTATAGAAAAATGCCTGAGGTTTTGATGGCTTGAAACTCTTGGAGCTACAGATGATATGTTAGCAATTGAGATTTAGAGAAAGCAGCCTGTTCAGGAAAACATGAAAGCTTGTGTACTTTACTTTCTGAAGCAGTAGGTCATTGAGCGATGACCATAAATTTCAGCGTTAGTTTTCTGTGGATTGAAACCATCTGTGGTAAACTGTTCAAAATTAATTCGTTTGTATTGGTAAAAAGTAAATAGCTAAATATATAGAAACTATTTCCTCAAATGGTTACCAAAATCTAGTAGAAATTTGCAAGGTCCATCTCTCATCTCACAATTATTTAATGAGTTTTGCAAATGCCACCACCTTGACACATTTAAACAGTGCACAAATCAAAAAAGTTTTATTGAGAGGGAGAAGAGATATACGTCACTCAGTGGCACTTAAATACTGCTGGTCTGATGGTCAGGGGCAGTAGTATGGTTTCGTTAATATTGGTATAAGTCCAGAGTAATTCTCCTGACCTCAGTGGCGTGGTTACTTGGGAAACATAGTAATTACAGTAATTTTTCTGGTGATTCACACATTTGAATCTAACAGTATTAGAATACCATGTTAGAAGGGATCAGCAATTGGTTTCAGAGGAGAGAGCTGAACTGGAGCCCGTTCTTTGCTGTCATTGTACACAGCTAAACTATCAACTTAGTGCTCTGTGAAAGTCTGGTTTTCTGGGCAGATTTCATTCCTTCCTAAAATTCATAGCTTGAAGTGACCTTCAGGGTTTTCTGTTAGCGACTTTAATGTGTTTTGCTGATCTGTAGCTGAAATCTTTAGTTTCAAAATGCTATTCCTTTCTCAAAAGCAAACCTGGTAGTAGACTTGTTTGTATCTGTGCATACCTATAGCACAGTTAAAGTTTAATAAAGTAAGATATAACTACCCTGTTTAGCAGAATATTATTGCTATATGCACGATGACCTGTCATTACCTGGAGAAGAACCTTTTACATTTCTCCTGCACATCCGTGTTAATGATGAGCTCAAATTGCTGTACAGCTGTGTTGTGAGCTTGGGTAAAGCCCAGGAAATCTCCACAGAGGGCCTCTGCAGGGCTCTGTGCATCCAGGGGGATCCAGAGGGGGATCCAGAAGTTTCAGTGTTGGTTGTGGGGGGAGCAAAAATATGTATATATAGACACTTACTGTGTCTGTAACATGCTGTTTCCTGTGTAAGAAGTTTCCATAGATGCCCCTTGCGGAGGCTGGAGTGTTTTTGCAAGATTCTCCCATACTTAAGTGATACTTTCACTATTTTCCATGATACCGAAATATTTGTGCTATTAATTATTAATATCCCATGCCATTCTTGCCTTGTATGATATTGTTGTCTTAAACTTGTGTTGCATTATGACACTACAGGAATTATTAGAACAGGCAAGAAGGACTTTAGTCAAATTTATAATGTTCTGATAGGAGTAAGCCTCTCCATATTCAAGACAAGAGCTGCTTTTCTATTTTCTTTCTTTTTCTTTTTTTTTCTTTTCTCCCTTCTTCCTTTCTTTTTAAATCAATAGTATTTTATTCACCTAGAAAACTAATGCGGTTTCAAACATATCTTGCAATTGTTTCACTTATGTTGCTTTCCAGCATCTCAGTATTTTAAGCCTGATTGCTGCAAATACATAATGCAAAGCTATTTAAAAACTGTGGCATGATACTTCAGATGATTTGTAAAGTTTAAAGTAGCAGACAATTTGCACAAGACCACCTGTGCATCTCGTATCTATTACAAACGGTGAGATACAGCCACAGCAGAGGTACTTGTGCTCCTGCACGCATCGCTGCTTTTGGAAATTCCACCCGTGTGCTTGCCTCTCTTCAGCAGCTTGGAGAGTCCCACCTGTGGTTCTCTTTTCAGAGCCGCCAAGTTTCAGTACTTGTGTCACCCCCACAGCTGCTGCTTCTCCTCCAGACTGTACATGGAGAAGTGCAAGTGTGCTTTCCTGGCATTTTCGGGAACAGTAGGTCAAGGTCACCAAAAAGAGTGGGGAAAGTGTCTGCAGTCTGACATCTGAGATCTGCAGATTTTAGAAGAGGATATTGAAGGCAGAAATGAGGGACAAAAAGGATTTTTTTCCTTTTTTTTTTTTTCCAGAGGTGACAGCAGATGCTGGTTGTATTTTATAAATATTTGTGGAGAAGGGACAATGAGAAGTAAAGATTTCTCAGCAAAAAGCACATAGTGACTAGGCCATTGTGTTATGTCTAACAAATGTAAACTGGAGGCAAAGCACATTACTGTCTGTCTGGCAACACCTACATTGTTGTTAAGTGTTTGGGGCATGGCAAGCGAGGCGGTGATTTCTTCATCTCTTGCATGTTTTCAGATAGAGGCTGAAAGCAAATTCCAGAGGATTTACTCTTATAAATAAATACTAATCTTCTGGGTTAATACAGGAATAACTGAATAAAGCTTAATGTCTCATGATATATTTGGTTTAGGATGATTGAAGGAATGGTGCAGTAATTCTGAGGAGTACAAAGACTTTTTTGAGAGAGGAAAAGGGGAAATTTCTTCTCTGGGGTTCATGGTGGAAAGCACAAGAATTGATGGGTTTCAGTGCAGTGAGTTGGACATAAAGAAAAATGTTCCACTTGTCAGAACAGGGAAATATTGGTGGGAAAAAAACCTCCTGTGGAAGTTGAAATAATAATTTAGATGTGGCTAACATTTTTCTTGAAAAAGAGGAATGAACTGGATGACCTTTAAAGATTCTCCCAGCCTTTTTTCAGAGAGCCTATAGTAGGTACCATAGCTATAAAATTTATCCCCAACTTCTTAAATCTTATTCAGGTTATCTTTTACCCCTGCTCAGCCAAAGTCTCTAAACTTCATGTGGTACATCAGTCTAATGCCTTTACATCCAAACAAATTATATTCTACTTGTAATTTCAAGGGGAAAAGTTACAATCTACCATCTTCATTTTAGGTCCTCCAGGGAAAAGAGGTAAGCGGGGAAGAAGAGGAGAGACTGGTAAGTTTTCAATTTCATAAGATCTTTTCTCATTTGATGTCTGTTTTTGTGAGGATGCATATCCAGCATGTCTTGATTTTTAGTTGTATTGCATGTGTGCTCTGAAAAAGAATGCTGAAACTTCTCTGGTAAAATACTGTGACCCTTGGCATATGTCTGGTGGCCTTCCAGATATTTTTCTGGTTTTGGGCATCCTTAGCTTGTAGGCACGCTTCATAAAGCTTGACATGGTGCCTTTAGAAACACATCTGTAACTGTCAAACCCTTTAGGGGTCTTCTCACACTTGCACAAGTTAGAATAACTCCATGTAAGTCAGTAGCTGGAATACTATGTCAGTGTTATGTCAGGCCCCTTTGGCTTGAGGAGAACAATTTTATAAGGAAATAAATAAGGAAATAAAATTCCTTATGTCAAGAGTGTTGGTAATCAGGGGCATAATGTGATAAGTAGACTACTCTGCATGAGAGAAGTTGTTTTATAGAAATGAGCAGTTAAGTTCTAACAGAAATAAGAAAAAACATTTGTTGGTTTGTTACTCTGTACCAGGGAGGTTGCTATTGATAGAAACCTGCTGGTGGTGTGTAGCTTGAAATTTCATTTGAGGCAAAGCTGTGAGATGCTGAGCACCTCTTGCTGTTGACATTCACAGGAATTGAATCAATTACCTTATGGGATTGAGTTTTTCATCAAGGTGAACTTTGTGGAGGCAATGCAGTAGAAAATGAGCATTTCTATTCTCCTTGGCTGTCTTGTCTAATCAGCCAGCTAGGAAAGTCTTCCAATCAGCTTGATCTCTGTAAATCTTCTGTATCCTTTCTTATCTATGTAAAGGATAATTTATCTGGCCCTTAAAAACTATTTCCATACCTTCCTGAATCACATAAAACCAAGCCCTGACAAAGGTTGATAAAAATCACCTTGGTGTTTCCATTCACTGTTGTCTTAGTATTTACTTCAGAGGAAGAGGCTATGATAGAGAGAGAAATTCTGTGGTTGAAGATTAAGTTACAAATGATCCTGGAAATTAATTTGTGGGATGCACAAATAAACACATGTTAAACTATTAATAAAGGAAATGGATCTCTCATTTAAAAACAGACCTCCACCTTAAAATGCTGTTTAGGAATGTTTGCCAGAATAAATAAATTACCTTAGTTGCTGGACAATAAAAATTGCATTGTTAAAACCAAAAGGCTGTCAATATTAAAAGCAATCTCAAAGTACAGCTGCTGCACTTCACTTTATTCAGAAATTAGAGAGAGGCATAAAAGCTTAATGAAATGCCATTGATTTGGGAGCTGCAGCTGCTCAACCCAATAAGACTGAAATAGTAGATTTGATTGGTGGCCCTTTGATAATGTTTCCAAGAACTGCTACACAAAAGTCTTTGAGGTCTAAATAATTGAAAAAATGTGCAAATATCACTTCACAAAGTGTGACATTTTAATGGGGAGCATTTTATATGTGTACCATGAGAGAGGAAGGCAATGAAAAGAAAGTTCAGCACTGTCAGGTGGCCACTGAAACCTCCCCTCGCAGGCGAGGTTGGAATTCTGGAAGATGCTGGTACACGTATTCTCGACAAGATGCCCACGTTAAATGCTGGGGGTACTTTGTGCAATTCCTCGGCCAAGCTCTGATCAAATGCTCACTGTGTGGTTCACTGAAACTGGTGATGTGGTTACATATGCTTTATGTGGATTTTGACAAAATGAGCTATAGTCCGTGGCTGGTATTTTTGGATTGGCATGAAATTGCATGGAAATGAATGGAGAAGCAATTTTCATAAGATTGCATGACTGTAATTGAAGATTTGTTAAGGTAAGTGCATGCATTTAGGCAGTAGTCATATTTACAAGTTTCAGAGCACTACCAAAGCTCAAGATTACTTGAGTGGGAAAATGTGTGCCCTGTATTACCAGTGCTGCTCACTGACAATCCCAAGGCCTTGTGCTTGACTGTACATGTGTGTCTTTCTTCAGTAACTTCGTAACCTTACATGTTCTTTTTTCTCTTTTTTTACCCTTTTTTCCCCTCTCTCCCACCCCACAGGACCTCCTGTAAGTACAGTGATACATTGTTGGTTCTTCCAGAATCAGGGAGAAAGCTGTTAGATCCTGTTAAGTTATCAGCGTGATAAAATGATCCTGTATACTCAAGAGGGAGTTTTGATGTTTATATGTACACAGTATCTTGGAGGTGAATAATTTAATCAGAAAGTTCCTTAAGAAAAAAGTCTCTAAACCAATAAAGCTTTATGTTCAGCGCTCCAGATTGCCGTTTGGATTCACAATTCTGCGTAAGTATGTTATCTTCATTTTGCCTCTGACTTCATAACACATATTTTAATGCAGTGTAAAAACATGTGAGTATCCTATCTTAAGCCCAGACTTGGCCACTTTTGCTGGGTAATAACTTCCTCTGCATTTATCACAAACTCTTGGGGTACAAGCTGCCTGTTCTTTGGAGGCATACAGGCTGTCCAGCTCATTTCACTGTAATTGCTACTGAAGCCAGTAAGTGCTTGTGTAAAATTATTATTAAATAGTACTATTCAATTTATTAAGTCGATTGAATCTTGTGCTAATCTTTCTTGTGAGAAAACATTTTCTCTCTTCTTAGGTTTTGAAGGGTTTTTTTGTTTTTGGGGTTTTTTTTTGTTTTGTTTTTGTTTTGTTTTGTTTGTTTGGGGTTTTTTTTTGTATGTCTTCTGTTTGCTTTTTTGTATATTCCCAGAGTAGGTCAAAAGTCTGACTTGAAGGACAGGAGTAAGCACATATGTCTCAAACATTTGTATCTGACGTGCATCATATGGTGTAGGAGTGTGACTGTTAAAACATAATTTCTTTTACAGTTTGCACTTCTGTGTTTTTTTCTTTAATAGATGCAGTATTTCCACAATATTTTCAAGACCTTATAATTTGTCTATTCTATGCTCCATGCATATTTAAGAATATTTAGTTAATGTATTGAATTTCTGCTGTGATCTAAAGATTTTACTGTAAACTGCATATATTGAGTCATGCTATTACTTACCCTTGTAGGATTTTGACCATGTGCTCAGCAATTCATAGTGACAAATTCATTTAACAAGCAATCAATGGAAAGCCAGGCTTAATGCTTAAAGGTGCTGTTTACTTGAAAGAAATACTGTTTTCCTCAATTTCTTTTGCAGCCCTCCAGTGAAACACAAAGAGCAAACATAAATCATGATACAGGCTATTTTCCTGTACCAAGGCAACATGGCAAGAGTTCACTATATGCCTCATTAAGAATGTCTTTGACTTCAGCTCCCCACTGTTTCAGTATAGATATATTAAAAAAGCCTAAACTTTCAAACAAACAAACAAACACCCCCCACCCCCTCATTTAAGCCTTAATCTTGGCAATATTAGCAAATACCTAAAATAGATTCCAAAATGAAAAATTTTAAGAAGTATCTGACTTTAAATTAAAGTTTCACTCTTGAAACCTACAAGACTTCATCTTGCTGTCAGGCAGAAACGGTTTAGATTGTTACAAGGCATTAAAAAGTGTAATTTCTCTTCATAATTCACTTTTGTATTTACGTAGACAATGGCTAGAGGCAACTGTTGTGATCTTAAGTATTGTTTTCACCTGGGAGACTGTGGTAATAGTTTTCATTTAAAATATCAAATATTTGTATATCCCACATGAAACTGCATGGAATTAGGTGTATGTTTTAATTTCAAAGGCTTCTGCAGTGCTCTGTTTATTTTTTTTGTACATGCCTACTGAGTAGCACGTGTAGTAGCAGTCAAAGGAGGGGAAGTTCAAATTTTTTTTATGATCCTTTACAGCCATCTCAGATTTCTTCTTTGGCACCTATATTCTAGTGGAATCTAATACTTTACTGCCTGAGCACTAAAACTTTTTAAATTAGCTACATATTGCCTGTCAGTTTATGTGGATAATTCTCTTCATAAAAACAGAATTTCATTAGGCATCAGAAGTAGCCAGTAACCTTTTAATTAAAGTGTTTATTTAATTTAAGACACCTAATTTTCATTGCCAAAGCTTCTTTTCTTCACTGTATAGTACCTATCTCATATTTACTGGTTTGAAATGTCATCACATACAAAACAATTAAACAATACACAAATTATAATTTCCTGGTGATGTACTCTGCATGTTTGTTATGTCATATGTCATGACTGTGTTGTTAATGTGTCCTACCATTTCATCTCATTCAACCAGGGTCTACCAGGGCGAAATGGCTATCCGGTAATTCATCATGTATTTATGATGGCGATTTACGATTACTCTAAAATCCTGTTGGTGTATTTTGGTTTTTATATTACTGTCAAAATGACCCTCTTTTTTTTTTTGTTTTTTTTTTTTTTTTTTTTTGGTTTTTCAGATGCCTGTAGATTGTAGGATTTTCCTTTAAAGACAAAGCTAAATAAAAAGCCTTTGACAAGTTTCTGAAAAGAACCAGACTATTTACAATGCATAAATGAGATGCGCTGATTGTTTGATGTTGTACATATTTTGAGTTTCTTCATTCTTGCATACAAAATTCAAAATTAATTAATTAGTTTTAAAACTTATTAAGATAGTGCATCTCGATTTTCCATGTTAGAAAGCTGTAGTGTTGCCATATGGACCCTCTGAGTCCTTTCTTTTGATTCTGTCCTGTTTTACTTGACTGCATCATTCAGTGCACTTTGAGCAAACTAAAGTGTTGTGACAGAGGTCCTAGCAATTGGCTGCAATGACTATCATAGAGTAATTTTTGATAATGAATGCAATGCATTTTTCTGTCAGTTTCAATCACATATTTATTATTCATTGCCTAAAAAAAAAAATATGAAATAATGCATCTTTCTAAAATCTATTAATAATAAATTTCTTTCTAGTAGTAAGGCAAAGTATTTGCAGTGTCCCATTCATGAAAGAAGAATATGCCTGCTGTCACTTGGGTATTAGAAACCAAGTGACTAAATGTGATGATATAAAAATAAAATAAATATAAAAATAAATATAAAAACAAAAATGTAAATGTGATAAATGTGCACAACATAGTGACTGTTGAAATATAGTAATGGTATTACTTATAGCACTTGATAATGGCATTTAAAGGACCTTCCTATATTGATTTGCCTATCTATTTCAGACAAAAGGTATTTAATTTTTCAGTGAGTTTTAAAAATATTTCCATTGGTAAAATATAAATTATGTAGCACCTGCAGCTGGAGGACAACTTTGTAGAATCACAGACTTTCAAAATGGTTTGGGTAAGAAAGGAAGTTATGGATCATTTAGTTCCATTCCCTCTGCCATGGGCAGGGACACCTTCCACTAGACCAGGTTGCTCAAAGCCCCATCTAACCTGGCCTTGAAAACTTCCAGGGGTCGAGAACACTTCTAGGGATGAGTTGTCCATAGCTTCTCTGGACAATCTGTTCCAGTATTTCAAAACTCTCATAATTAAAAAATTCTTTTCTATAGCCACTAAAAACTTACTTTCTTTTAGTTTAAGATTATTACCTCTTGTCCTGTCTCTGCAGGCCTTGGTAAACAAAACTATATTTCTCCACACCTTTTTTTGTAGGCCTCCTTTTAGTGTTGAAAGGCTGCAGTTAAATTTCCCTGGAGCCTTTGCTGAACACACCAACTCTCTCAGCCTGTCTGCATAGAAGAGCTGCTCCATCCCTCTGATCATCTCTCTGGGTACTCCTCTGAACTTGCTCCAACAGGTCCATATGTTTTCTTACATTGTAGGCCCCAGAGGTGGACACAACAGGGTCTCACAAGGGTGAGCAGAGAGGGATAATCACCTCCCTTGACCTGCTGGCAACACTTCATTTGATGCAGCCTATTTCACTGCTTTTACCTGGGCAGGTTCTGTAATTGTAGAGTGATGTCACCAATGGATCATCATCCAATGTCCACCTTTACAATTAAAAGTAGTTGAAAGTCAGCTGGTGAGGAACTGATCATCAGTGTCAAGAAACCTGCTCAGATGTACTGAAACCATTATCAGGTTTCTGAGTGCACATTCCAATTTATCTTAGAGTGATTTACCTGTGTAGATAAGTACAAGCTTGTTTCCTTGAAGAGATTTGTCGTGGGATCTGAAAACAATGAAGGTATTTCAGAGCCATGGTTCTGTATTGAACTTGATGAGTCTAATAGTGGTGGTGTTGTGGGCAAACATTAGTCTGAATGCATTTCTCCTCATGTGTGCATCAGCCTGTGCACAGGCAGATGTGAGCCTTCAGCAGTGCTTAGCACTTGACTGAGCACTGCTTCTTCCTGCTTGAAAATGACTGGGAGTAAAATTTAGCTTTGCTTCTTGAAAGTTGTCACACGGCTGAATGTTTCAATCTTTTCATTTACAGTCATACCCTCCTGCTTTGAATGGGAAATATGTAAGTGCAAGTGCAATGTACTTTAAAAGTACTTGTACAGCCCTGTAGAGCTCTATGAGAATGCTATTAGAATTCTAAGTTATTTATCCAGAGTAGCTCCTGTAGAAGCCTTTTTGCTTAAATCTGTATTGGATTTTATGGGATATTCTGTGAGGATAGTGATGTATATCTGCCACATATAACCTAAAGCTAATGCAGCTCTCTCACAAAAGCAAGTGGCTATTTTCTCCAAGACTTAAGTTTTCTTTGCCTGTGTTTATTCTGGTTTTTAAAGGTGCTTTAAAAAATAAGTAATTACAACAGTAAAAAGAATTACGGTGAGAAATCCAAGTTCCCAGGAAGATACATCACCAAAAATCAATAAAATGAGCGGGACTTACTGCTAATGAGTAACACAGGTATTAAGGGCTTTATAAAACCATTATTAACTGGTTATGATTTAAGGCACCATGAATACTAAAAAAAATGTACACTGGTACAACTTTTTTTTTCTCATGACAAGCTCTGTATAACACACAGTGACCAAATTCAGAATTGTGACTTTTTCAGCTTGAATTTAAAATTGAAATAGACTGTCACATCTACTCAAAGAAAAAAGAGTGCACAAATATTGGAGAATGATATGACAGGCATTTGTTGCGGGGATTTTGTATGACAATGTCACTTTGGAAATAGTGCTAGAACTTGGAAAAAAGTACACACATACACACCCTTAAAGAAAACCCACACCAAACCCTCCCCCCAAAATTACCCAACCACTAAAAATAAACTAGTGTGTTGTGAATGCAGTGAGGAGGCCAAATACACAAACCTTGGGGTTTTGTAAACCTCGGTAGGTTAAATGGGTAGCAGTTACTTACTGTTTCCCCTTGAAAAACTGAAGCAAACAGAATTTTTCTCCTTACCACTTTTCCCAAGCTGGGGAGTAGATCAAGCCCAACATCCAAGTAAATCATCCTGGAAGTTGCCACATGTGTGGTGGAAAAGCTGCAGTTCTTCAGAATTGTCAGAATATGGAAGTACCCATAGAGCATTTCTTCATAAACAGAGAAGTGGGGAAATTTCTCCTATGTGTCTCCATGACAGTCAGTCTGCAGAGCACTTTGTGCATTTACAAGACTTTCAGGAGCTGTGGAGAGTCATGGCTGCTCCAGGTGACCATGTGCCTTGTGTTAAATCCCATTTTTTTCTAACATCCTTGTTTCATCTTCAAGAAATGTAGACAGATTCCTCTCTTGAACAAAAGAAAAAGTGTCTAAATTGGAGATTGTTCTTCTGTAAGTGTCAAATATCATCACTTGATAAAACCTGAAAAGTAGATCTTTGAAATCTCACCTGTTAATTAATTTAAATTTTTCCTTGCTCTCAAAAGACTTACCTCAAGATAACAAAGGGGCAAAGCTTAGGAGTGCAGGTAGAGACTTTCCATTTTTCTTTAGCCTGATATAATTCCTTCTAGATTACAGTATGTCTTTGTCATCATGCTTCTGATTCTTGCACCCATAAAAGCTTGTCACAATATGCCTTGAGAAAAGTTGTTATCCTGATCTGTAAGGAATTTCAGGTTGCTGTTATAAGTCTCTGGTTTCTTCTCACCTCATTTTCTATTCCTATATTGCAAAAGGCAAAGAGAATTCCAGGTACAACAGTGGAGGGCTGTGAGGCATTTGAGTTGGAAGAAATAGGCCTGGTGGGGAAGAACATGAAAGCCATCCTTGTGAGAAATTGGTAGAAGACCTTTATTTATCCTGCTGTGTTGCTTTGTCTTTGATGGTGCTTCATATTTCGTTTTCTTCTGTGTCTCCAGTTAGAGACTGGGGCTGCCTAGGCCAATGTGTAATAAGTAGCAGTGTCTCTGGATATACATAAAATTAATCCCATCCAAATGCAAGTTTTTCAACCTCATATACAGTCCCAACTCCATCGCTGTTAAAAAAAGAGAATTGGAATAATGAAAAGAGAAGAAATGAGCAAAGATCATGAATTTTTCATTTGTAATTAAACGTAGCCTATGGCAGTATTAAGCATTTTTGCAACAGCTGTTGTATTACTAGTAGCTAGTCAGATCTCCTCCTTTTCAGAATCATACCAAAATATAAATATCTAAGCTCAAGGAGCAGCTATCTCAATTCCTGACCTTACCCTGAGGATTTGACTTGCTGATCCTATAGAAATTTCCCAGTTTACAGCATTTTTTTTCTCAACAGGTGTCTTCACTGACCACCTTTTATTTTTGGCATTTGCTCAATGTAATTCTTAGTCATATAGCAGCAAAACTTTTGAAATAAATTTCAGGTTTGGTAGTGAAACATTGATAACTATTTCAGGTTTTGATTTTTTTTTCCTTTGAAATGAACAGAAAATTCAAAACATATGGAATCTCAGAAGCTTCTTTGTACTGTGATTTTAGTATGTGTTTTCTCAGTTTATATTCCTTATCCTTGTATTCAGTCATGATAGAGGGGATTGGCTTAGGAGACACAACGTTTTCAGTTGATCCATTTGCCTCAAACTCCTTGCTTCTTCTCAGGGAATGGAAGGAGATACAATTGGTCCATCTTAAAAGATTCCTGGGTTTGCAGATGTCTTTGTTTGGACCCATATACAATAACAGTATCCTCAGCAAACCTCAACACTGTTCCCAAATAGATGCTTCAGGTTAAACAAGTGCAATGTTAAACTTGCTGCCATGCAGGTTAACTTTGTAATATTTCTGTGCCATGATAACCAGAGGAAGGTTGTAAAAATATGGTAATTTTTGTGAACATACTGTAGCTTAGGACATACTGATAATATTCAGCAAATAAACTTCCAGTTTTTCATTCAAATTTTGGGATCTCTAAATCTTCATGGCTAAGTACTGGTTGTGACCTTTGTCACATCAGTCACACTCATACAGTTACGGAGTTTTATGACCTTTGGTTCTATAAATAATATGTAATACAATTAATTAGTTTATTTTTAATTTAGTTTTTATTTTTTTTGTATGCCAATATATTTCACAGTGATTGAAGATAATTATAAAAGATGATTCTCACAGAATTACTATGATTAAAGTTGCTATTAATTCTGTGTCACAGAAACAAAGCTACACATCAAGATATTTATTAGCCTCTTACAAGGCAGCTGCCATTTTGAATGAACTGTGGGCTGAATCCTCTCATTTGTTACATTTGTGTAATGCTGACTGCATAAATAAGAGAAGGCAGTGTTTATTTCTGCAGCTCCCTGGAGGAAACCAGAGAGCCCCAAGCTATTCCTTTTCTGTGACTATGACAGTTAAAGGAGAAACTGCTTCATCTGCAAAAGCCAGAAATATAAAAAGATATCTCCACCCTTTTCCTCACTGAAAATTATAAAAATAAATTGCCATAGATAAGCTAAAGGAGAAAGTCCACATAGTGATTTTAGAAAATTACTTGTGCTGCAGTAAAAGCCTGCCTATATTGTACGTCCTGGTTTAAACTCATTAAACTTTCTAAATTATTGGAGTCCATTTTATATGTTGCATTACAAATAAGGATGTAGAAAACCAATAGAAAAATAAAACAACATTCTAATGAATAACCTCACTGTATGATTAATAATACAGACAATTGGTACCATATGCTGGATATTTACCAAGACCCTCTTTGAACTAGCATTTCCCATCTCAGATGCACGGACTCTGGTACTGTAAAATCCACATCTCTGCAGGGATTTTCTAGATGTCAGTGTGAGATTAAAAACTGAGCACAAAATGCTGGGATACTGAAGGCTATGAGTGAGTCAGTACAATTTTGATTCACAGCTGACGTCAATTCAAAATGACACGAACCCATATATCTATCAGATAAATAAAGATTTATAGCTGATGGTAGATAGATAGGGGGTGGGTGTAATTTAAGAATTAAATGTATTTTTTCAGTACTTTCCTCTGCAGACTTAGAAATGACCCTCTTCTTTTTCATAATAAAGCATATGTAGGTAGAGAAAGGAATTAAACTGGTTTGTCATTTTTTTGACAGCAGACATACATTTCTGGTCTCTCTGGGCTACTCCACTGAGTTCAGCTTGGCAGTTTAGCAGGTGCCATGCAGAAGGCTGTGGTTAACATCTTCACATTTATGCTTTGACAGGCTTAATTAATGCTTGAACTGTACCTGAGATCATTCATCCTTGCTTTCCGTCAGGCCTGCCACTTGAAATTTTCCAGTCATTTCCTCCCAGTACACAATGTAGCTCTCTAGTGTAACAGAACAAGCTTTGTTTATGAAATAAACTACCTTGGAGCAAAATTTTCTGTTCTAAATGATTTTTGATTCTAGGTCTCATTTTTCAATTTGTATTTGACAGTTGCGGGTGGATGTAGAGTGATTAACCAGTGGTGGTTAAAAAAGCCTCTTGGAATTTGCCTGAACTGTCACTTTCTCACAAGAAGCTTTGAAATTCAAAGACAAGGTTAAATCAATTACAGTAGAAATCCTGTGTTTAATTACTTAATGGTTGGACTTGATGATCTTAAAGGTCTTCTCCAACCTCAGTGATGCTGATTGTGATATGTCACAAATGCAAAGGCAAATCCTAAGATACCCTATAAGAATTATTAAGTCATCAGTTCCTTCCCCTGGAAGGAGGGTTAAAAACATGATTCTGAGGCTTTCTTTCGTGCTGGATTTTTAGTTTTGATTTCTGATACTCCAAATGATCTTTAAATGTGTACTACCCATACAGCTCCCAGATGACTAATCCTGTGTGGGAGTTTAACTGCATTGGTAATCCTAGTTGAGGTCAAGGGGACTAAAATTTTGTTGAAGAAACTTGTTCGTAAATTGCTAGACTAGGTGGTTGGGTTCTGTGATTTCCAGAAAGTGCAGGGTGAAAGTGTTTCCTAGAAGCACTTCTGCTTCCCTCTGCAATCAGTGTTCAGATTCCATTTAGGAGAGAGGGGATATGAGGAGAGAAACATCTGGAGCAGGCAGCCACCTGAACTGGCTCTTCTTTACAGAGTTGAATGAGGAACTATTTCCCTACTGGGAATCAAAGTGTTTTTGATATGCCTGGACTGGGCCCCACACTGGTTAGCATCATTCAGTAATTACACAACAATGATTTGGCTAGTGTTTGTTAAGTTTAGTAGGATTCTCAGCTCTATGGTTTTGGATTGCTTTTTTAGTGCTAGGAGTTAGCTGGTAGATCAAAGCCTTTAAGTACTTTTTCCTCCATTATGGGGATCTTGAGATGGGCACATTTAGTGTCCATCTTTGCCTCTTGAACCACAAGGAAAATTCTAGGCTGTTTCTTGGACTGTTCTTATTTTTGTTTTTTCACCTTTCTACCTGTGCATATCAAAATCAAGATTAGTTAAAGACATGTCTGGAAGCAGACATACTTGTCTGGAAGGAAAGATGTATGCAAGCAGTGTGGAATGTCAGTTGGAAGGTTTTTCCATGACTGTGTAGGACGCAGATGATAAATCATCCTCAGAAAATGGTTTTGAATTTTTTTTTGTTGGGATTTTTTTTTTGTGTTTTGGTTTTTCTTTGGTTTTGAGTTTTTGGTGGTTTCTTTTTGGGGGGGGGGGTGTTTTTTTTTTTGTTGTTGTTGTTTGTTTTTTTGTTTAGTTTTTGTTTTGGTTTGGTTTTTTTTTGTTGTTGTTGTTGCTTCCCTCTCCCTGCCTGCCCAGTTTAAGGTAAAGCACTTTACATTTATTGTTTTTGCTAGTATTGAGATCTACAAAGTACTGATAACCTTAACAGAGAGCCGTTGAGTTAAAAATTCTTTTTGGATTATTTTGTACATGTTCAGGGTAGCTATTCCCAGTGTAAATAAGAGAAATTTTATTCTTTGCTGCTTTGACTCATGAAAAACCATCCATGTGCATGAGTACTCATTGATGCCTTTTCCTGGTGTTAAAATCAAGAGTCGGACACAGTTAGAAGGGGAAAAAGGGATTTTACCTTGGTATTTATTTTAAGGATCCTTAGGTGCACACATCCAGGTCAAATGCACCGAAATGCCCACTGCAAAATGCACCCTACAGAAAAATCTGGTGTAACATTATAGGTCTTACTAATTAGCAGATCTATCAAAAATTCCCCAGTGAGAGGCCCAAGTGAGCCCCCTTCCCCAAGGAACCTTCCCCTGGATGATTCTATCTTAGTTTACAGAATGTGTTCTGGAGAGGACCTTGGGGTCTGGAGCACATTAACCTCTACCTACAAAGCTTCTAAAACATTTAGTCTCCCAGCTTGCCAAACAAGTCCAAGAACGTAGGCAAAAGCACCAGGAACAGAAGCTGCAAAAAGGCATGAAAAGGGTATAAAATAAAAAGCAAAAAATCTTCATGGTATCATCATGAGTTGAAAAGTTTTTTATGTAGAAATCAGTTTCTTTCCATGATATTCAAATGAAAATAAACTGGTCTTGGAAGGCTGACATTCTAGCAACTGAATAAACCTAGGAAAAGTTTGGAACTTTTCAAAAGTTACACTATTTTTTCTGTAACAGTTCTTCATTTTATAGATCAAGTGCAACTTATAAGCCAAGTTTTAGGGGGAGATTCTTCTACTCCTCAGTGCACAGATTTTTATGAAACAGGAGTTGTATCACTATACTGGACTTAAACTTACATTCAATTTAATATTTTAGTTCAGTCATATTAGATATGTACGCTGAGGTTGAGGATTCCAGCAGCTGGAATGATCATAGTTTGCCACTTACAGTTAGTTTCAGAGGGTTATATTAATAATGGTAGAGTTTTCCATGGGTGAGAGTGAACATTGAAAGAAAGTGCTCCAAAACAACCAAGAGCAGCATATAACAGTTCAGTAAGTTTCGTTATGCATAATGTAGTATTTGCATTCCTAGTCATTGAGAAAGTGCAATTGTAGCTTCCTTTTTTTAACAGGAAAAAGACACGAGTCAGGCCTGTGGTTTTCATTCAGGTACTCTGACTGATTAGCCAGTCTCCGAAGAGAAAATGACCTCAACATTTCCACTTCCAGCTGTGTGGATCAATTATCCTGATTTTTTCTAATCCACTCTGAATACGATAGGAGATCTCTCATTTTAGGTCTCTGCCCTTAGGGTATGTTAAGTGTAATCTGGTATTGCCATCACATCCAAATTTTTTCTCCCTAGATGGGAAGGCAGAGAACCACTTTTTTTCCTTCTTCATGCTGTCACCAGCTTCTGCAAAAATCCTTTTATAATCTTGAAAACCAGTTATGTCAGAAGAAAGTAATGAAAATGTTTTTTATTGTGAGGTATTCATGTGTGGATCCAAAACATTTAAAAGAACAGTCTAGAGAGTTTGAGATTAAATGAACTAATGAGTTTGGTAAATGCTTGGAGATTTTAAGTTGTCATGCTGAACTATGTTCTGCCTTTGAATTCATGTGTTCGGCTCTGATGGACTTCAATTTAACTTGTATAATTTGACTGAAATTAGGAAGTAGCCAAGAGGAGTGCATGATTTGCTGGAGTATGGCTCCAAAAGACAAAGGTATAACATATTTGGATTTTCGAGTTTTCTTGGCTGGAGGAGTACTCCATGTTCTATTGTAGGTCAGATTTCAGTAACTTTTGCTTCCTTGATTAGTTTTGTTGGTTGAACTTATTTGTTTCTGTGCTACAGTTGTCAGGGAAGAAAGAAAGATTTATCTTCATGCAAGAAGGCACTGGCTGTACTTGGAGTTTAAAGGGAATTTAGAATCAAAGTAGTCCAGTGTTTCGTGTGACAGGCCATTAGGACTGAGGTCTTAGATTGATGGGATGGGGTATTAAGATGGTAAGTGTAGTACTATGCAGCTCCCCAGTCAATATTTATCTAGTAAAAGCATAGACTTGGAAATAAAGATGCTGTATGCCTGGCTGAGCACTTCACAAGCTTAATGATTTTGTTTTCAAAGTCATGGTAATAGAAGTTCCTTATGGAAACTGCTCATGATTTGCGTGATTTTTTCTTTTTCAAGAACCATACAAATTCTTTTCATTGCTACATCCCTCTTTCCTTGTTAAATTGAGGAAATAGAACAAGTGGTGCATCATTAAAAAATATTTAGGGAAGTGTTTCAGGAAGAAAGAGTGAAAAAAGTTGTATTGCATCCCTGAATTCTGCTTTATTTCTGTGATTGAAATAATCTTTGTAAGTGTGCTTCCTATGTTTTTTTTCCATAATGCTTTGTGCTTTTTGGGAATTTACTGGTTCCAGTCACTTTGGAGGTGGCTCAGTTACGTACAGCACCATCCCCTAAGAAGTTATTTAGGCTATAGTGTGTTTAGAGCAACAGGAGTGTCATTACATTAACTGCATGCATATTTTTGCCCTTTGAATCTGATAGATCCATGACAGAAGTATCTGAATGGACGTGCATGTACAAAATTTTACGTTCCAGTGTCTGACCACATATGGCAGCCGAGAGCTGAAAGCACCTGCTTTGGCATTTAATGTTGTGTATCTGCACAAGCTTTGTTCCTTATCCTGGAATTCTGCAAATAAAGCTTTCTTCAACCTCATGATAGTTGAAAGAGATTGGGGTTTTATCTTTGGTGTGCTTATTTTTAAATGTTTCACTACCTTGGCTCTTAGTTTTGTTCTCTTTTAAACCCTTTGTTGTAACTGTTGTCTTTTATGGAGATGTGTCCATTCTGGTTGATGTTCTTCATTGCAATTCAAAACAGAAGTATCTCTATGAGAGCTGTATTTTTTCTTAATTCCCTGGGAGACTCATTCAGAATATTTGCCTCTATAGGCAGATAAAAGGAGCATGATGGTAGGATTCTTTTATCCTAATGGAGCAAAAATCGTTTTATGTTCCTGCTCCTGAGTTTGTCAGTCTTCCAAAGCTGATGTTTTCCCTGAGGGAAGGTGAAAAAATTGGTCTCTGGAGGTTACATCCACATAATACTGTATTATGTACCCACTATAGTTTTATTTTTCCTTAATAGACCTTACTTCCTCTAAAAAGAAAAGATCTATAGAAGCCAAAAATTAGATTGATGGAAAGAAGTGAAATGGATTTTTTCTTTTTCCCCACATTCTGTAAAGCCATCAAAACACAGGTAATAAGAAAGATTGTTCCTTAACAGGGTCTCAATGAGCAAATGGATTTGCTTCCATGGTGGTGTGAGGAGACAGATTCTTCAGAATTATCCCAGAAGAACAAAAATCAAATTCATCAAAGTCATCATGCCACAGCTGTTACAATAATCTATCTCCTACTGAATGCTAGCCAGCTAGTTTTTGAGAAGTGACATTTTTCAGAGTTTATTGTTTTCTCATCAACACGGCGCCAACCACATCAAATATAATCACCCGCTGATGTTGGCATTGACGAATTAGCCATGTGCTTTCTATTTACAGATACAAGAGTTTCAATTTCTTTGAGTGAAAAGAGAAGTTTTAGGTAGAATGTAGGGGTTTTCTCTCTGGTCTGTGTGCATGTTTTCCATGTTCAAGTACTTGTTAAGCTCTGCTGGAATTCAGTAGCATAACCAAGTATTTTTACAGAAACACCTAGTTCTGCAAAACTTCACAAGACCGACTGTTTTAACAAGTTATGGATGGGTGAAGCATTTTCTCTCCATTCTTCACCATAACTTGAACTACATTGCTCTTATTCTTTCTGGGGTCAACAGTAGTTTCCCTCTGCAGTAATTTGTCATACAAATACGACTGTGCAGATGTAGTAGGTGCTGGTTAGAAGCATAGGCTACAAGTAGGAAAACTGTCTGGGAATAATCTTGCTTGTCTGATGTAGGAAGACAACAGAGGTACTCCACAGTTTAGGATTCAGTCATACAGGGCCCTTTTTTTTATATATATATTTGCAATGTATGCAGTGTTGGCCATGATAAACAGAAGGGTGTCCACCCACAGTCTTTGAGAAGAAAAAGTTCCTTCCAACTTGGATCTGTCCAGCTCTTTCTCATGGTTTGTTTACATACGTATTTCAGCAGCAACAGCAGTCATAGTGCTCAGATACTCAAAAAATGTATCTGCCTCACAAGAAACTGCCTTTCAGATTTTCTGCATACTATAAAAATAAAAAGTAGCTTGGAAATTATTTTTCAGCTGTGAAATATGCTTTTAAAAAGCTGTGACTATAATTTTTCTTTCACAGAACTCTTTGTACTCCCTTATTGTTACCATATGCAGAGCATTTTGTAGTTCAGCCACTCCCTGAATAGCCAAACTGAACAATTTTTTCTTCTTTAAATTGCTTACTTCTAGACATAACTAGTCCATCTTATAATGTAAAGGAGCTATTAAGAGTATTCAGAGTGCAAGAAGGGCTCCCAGCTAAGAGACTTGCAATGTAGAGTGATGTTGTTCCAAAAAAAAGTTTTGGAAACTGTACCTGGCACTTCTTGTTTATTTTGGAATATTTAAAACTGTTCCTCATCTTCCTCTTTATTCCATTATTGATAATTTTCATCATCTAATTTAGGTTAATATGGTCACTAGAGCCACTTCATGAAATTCATAGCTTCAGATCATGTGTCCTTTTGTTTCTTGAAATTCAAAGTAATGAAAAAGTAAGGAAAAACACATTTTCTTTTCTGTAACAAGAACAACAAAACGTGTAAGACTGCTGCCACTTTTGTTCAACAGACAACTGTAAACATTGGCTTAGTGCTTTACATGTGCATGCTGCATATTTCTCTGTACTGAAGGCACGGCACTTGACAGGTGGATTAAAATATAAATTTGAATAACTTCTGATTACCTTTATGTTCAGGAACTGCACTCAATACTGAAAACTTAGTTTAGGCACGGGGTGACTTTTCTGGCTAATGGAACCTTAATCATGGTGCTGCAATTCATCACTTCACGGGTTTGATCAGGACGTGGCTTTTAAGACTCTTCTCTGCTTCCACCATATGCTTTGAGAAACTTGTTGGTTTGATAATCTTGTAGGAATTTTTTTGTGGGAGAGTTAATACATGGTTTGCAAACAAGTGAGAGATGCCTGGGATTACAGGATAATTCTATCAAGCTAATAAGAAAGCCATTCCATGGAAATGAAATCAGTGAGGTGTTTGGGGGAGGGATTGTAGTTCAGATCTTGAATGATTAATTTTGCACCAGTAGTTTGATTGAGTCTAGGAAAAGCAAAAAAGTTGAAGGTGATAAAGTCTCTAGTAGTTAAGATGGGATACATAAGTTTCTGGTTAAGAAAATTAAGCAGCCTAACAGCACTGTCAATTTTGTTTTTAAAGAGACCCACTTCATTTAAACCTTTACATTGCTACCTCAGAACACAGTTAAACTTTGCAGTCTCCAGGTGATGATCCATCTAGCTGAAGTTTATGTCTCAGGTAGTAACTGATACAAATTGCTTGAGGGAAGAATTCAGGAAACTCTGAAATTGACTTTTTGAAAGAGCCTTGCAGTGCTTTGTTTGTCATTGTCAGTAATTTTGCTTTTGCAGTAAAGAGGTTTTAGAGAGGCTCAGCTCATCTTTCTTGTACTCTTTTAGTCTTTTCTTTTTCCAGTAAATTTTTCTCCTGCCCAAACAGTCTGGATTATTTGTTTTTGGTTTGGTTGGGGTTTTTTTTTCAGTAATATCCTGATTGCTGGCCAGAGACTTGTTGCAGGTTGATTTAGTGTGCTTTTCTTCTCCCAGATGTAGAACGAGTGACTTCTGTACCTGGGCTGTTGTCTCCTGATGATCTTAACAAAAATAATTTTCAGTTATTGAGAAAGAACCAATAATGTTTCATCGGTAGGAGAAATTTAGCTTGTTGATCTTATCATGCTCATTGTTCTCATAAACTCTAAAGCAAAACTTCACTAAAAAGAAACCTGATCAGACTTGCTAGGAATACTATATTATCTAATAAAGTCAGACTTGATAAACCTATAATTAAACAAAGGGGAGAAAAAGAAAGAAATCCATCATTTAATGAAAGAAATAAATTCATTATTTTAATTGTATCATAGTGAGGAAACTTGACAGTGGTGTGTTTTTTGACTTCTATCAATCTAAAACTAAAATAGGTGTTTTCAAAAGGCAATATGTCATCTTTCACCTCACCTGAACTTAGTGGGGATTATGTCCAAACCTGCCGTTTGAGACAGATTTTTTTTTTTTTTTTCTCTCCACATAGGTATTTTTAATCTTAGTCTGACATAGTAACTGGCATGCAGCTCATAAAGCTGCTGTGAAGCTGATTTGTGCTTTCTCCTGGATGTCCAGTTGTATGTATACTAACATAAGAGATTTTCAGGCAGCAGCAAGTAACAATCTAACAGTAAAATTTATGGTAGATTGTTTATAAATGTGGAATAATTTAGTTACATGTTTTTATTAGGATAAGATTTTCTTCTTTCGGAAAGAAATAAACCAGACCAAAAAAATCAAACAAAAAAACCACTTCCTCGACATAGGGTGTGGTTTTTCACCTTACAAAGAGGGAATAATACCTGTTTTCTGTTTGTTACATGTCCTGGTTCACAACTCAAGTGTTCTGATGAGTATTCTTTAATTGAAAAAGATCTCTGAAGTATGAGTGGTGAAGTTAAGCCTAAGAAGATAATCTATACCCTCTTCTTTTTCTTTCTTTGGTGGATTCTTTTATCACACAGTAAATTTCAACACGTGATATCTTTTCTTATCTTTGCTTTTCAGTGAGAAATTTCTGAAGAAATTATTATCGCCTTAAAGCTGCCTGAAGTAATAATATTTACCATCTATTTGACAGAAACTCACCAAAGGTTTCTGGTGCCCTTGCTTACTTAGTCACATTCTAAGAATAACCCCTAAAATCCTTAAAATAGTTACCTGCCAAGTAACATATATGTACAAAGATACTGCTTAAATGGAAAGCAGCTGATTTTGTGAAGCATTGAAAATCTGATTAAAAGTATTTTTCTTTGAGGGGCATTCTATTTACATAATTCTTGAGGAGTGGAAGCTGCTTTGTGCAAAATCAGACTGAAATGGCAGTCATCTTCTCCTACCTCTCATGTGTTGTCTCTGTCCAGTATAGGGTTGTTAGACAGGTAGTTAAGTGCTAAAAAAATAGTTAGTTACTATTTGGAAAAAAAAAAGAAATCTACTTTCCAAACAACTTCTGAGGATTCTGGAAAAAAAGAAAAGTGTATGTAATAGTGTAAGTAAATATCCGGTGTCGTGGTTTAAACCCAGCTGGCAACTCAGCCCCACACAGCTCACTCACACTCCCCTGGTGGGATGAGGGAGAGAGTTGGAAGGCTAAAAGTTAGAAAACCCATAGGTTGAATAAGGACAGTTGAATAGTTAGAGCTGTGCACACAAGCCAAGGAAAGAAAGGAATTAATTCACCGCTTCCCATGGGCAGGCAGGTCTTCTGCCGCCTCCAGGAGAGCACAGCTCCAGCACACCTAATGATTGTCTGGGAAGACAAAGGCCATCACTCTGAATGTAAGCTTCCTTCCTTTTTCTTCCTCCATCTCTCTATGCTGAGCATGGTGCTGTATGGTTTGGAATATCTCTTGGATCAGTTGGGATCAGCTGTCTCAGCTGTGTCCCCTCCCAACTCCTCGTGCACCCCCAGCCCCCTCACTGGTGGGTTGGACTGAGAGGCAGAAAAGGCCCTGATGCTGTGTAAGCACTGCTCAGCAGCCACTGAAGCATCTCTATCTTATCCACACCGTTTGCAGCAGAAATACAAAACACAGCCCCACATGAGCTACTGCAAAGAAATTGAACTCTGTTCCAGCCAAACTTGCTACATCCAGCCATAGCATACAATTAAAAGTGGAAGTGGAGACCTAGAGGGGAAACGCACTGTCCAGAAGGAATGTTTTCAGTACCACCTGTAGTAGTAAATGAAAAAATATTTAATGTTCTCTAAACCTACTCATCCAGTTCTTCTTCATAATTTATTGTCTTGTCTCATTTTCTAAACTGCATTACAGGGATTGTGGTAGGGAAGACCATGTATTTGGTACTTCTTGTCAAAAATTACTTGCTTATCTGTAGTAGCCATTATTTTATAGAACACAAGAGAAAGTAGGTTGATTTACATAGCATGGCTCTGAAGATATTCAAGTGTAAGACTATAGCTTGAATTCTTTCTCTAAAAATGAATGAAAAAATTAAACTGTCCCTATCTCAAAAGAAAATAACTTGGAGTATTCCATGAGGCTTCCAGTGCAATCATGTATTTAATTTCAAAAAATATTGTCATATATAGGATTTTTCTCAGTGCATCCTGAAGCAACCTCATGTACTATTTCAGCTCGTCTTTCTCATCCGGCCTGTATTTGTTGTGGAGATTCTAATCTGTTCCATTTTTTAAAAAGTGCTTTTTCTCTCTAACACTATTAATTGAGGAAAGAAGGAAATTGTCATGTTTGGCTGTTAAAGAGTCAGTATTTTTATAATGAAGGAACTGTATTCTGTTTCACTGTATTTTTTTTTTTCAGTGTGTCTCAAGCCAGTTTTGCTTTTTTTCTCTATTCTACAAAGCAAATCCCAGAAGACATTTTGAGACTTCAGACCAAATAGCCCTGATACAAATGGAGTCATGGGAGAAATCCCTATTATTTTCCATTCCGGTAGAGAAGCAGATGCTTTTCCACAGCCAATTGGGATTTTCTGATTCTTCTTTCAGAGACTCTTTGAGATGCTACATATAATTCTTTAATTCAAGTACAGGAGCTATGTAGCATGGATAAACAGTGGCAAAACTTCAGTAGCAGTTTTAAAACAGCTATCATTGTAAGCATTTTTTTCCTATGAAAAGGAAACATTCCCTAAAAACAGTGCTTATATTCACAAATCAGCACTGATACAGGTGCAAGAGCTGTTAATTGGTCCCTCTAAGCCAGTTTAACCCCATATTCTTCCTTCTACAAATACTTACATAGTTATTTTCTGTATTCATTCATCATAAGAATAATTAAATCTTTTGGGCTAAGCTTGCAGCAGACCTAACAGTTAAACTTAACTGATGTTCCACAAAGCCCAGTGGGGAACTTTATATACTTAACATGGCCTCACTGTTGAGTGTTTAAATTGGTAATATCTCCAGCTTGTTTTTGAGAAGCAGTTACTCATAACCAGAGTTCAGATCAGCCTTCATTTTTTGTACCTGCAGCAGACTGTGTGTGTAAATATTACTAGGTAAATATCCTCTAGTACCCATTGCTAGAAAAAATCTGGGATAACTAATAACTTGGAATTGCCTTAATTTTTGGGTGTATAGAACCATATTTAGAAATTTGCGAAATAATTATGAGAAAAATGCTAAGTGCTTGCTTTATGTGTGCTGCATATGTGGAATCAAGAGGCACAGAGTGAACACAATAATAAAAGCTGTACCATTTTAATGCATTGGACAATGGTACTTTCTTTTTCCTTGCTACCAGGGAAGGACTGTTCAGAGATAATGTTTGAAAGATGCTGTAGTTCATCCCAGCAGTCACAAACTTTCCTAGGATGTCAGCCCATAAATAAGGTGGTGTTCATGCAGACAGCCGGGATACTGATGACCTGTTTTACACTCCCAGCATGTCATCTACTCATGATGTGACAGGAAACCACAGTTAAGGGTTGGTGGGAAAGTGAGGTAAGGCATTTTATTCCCACAGGGCTTCCCAGACACAGTAACTTGTTATTGGATCTGACAAGTAGGTTAGTGCAAAGGGTCTTACAAAGCCAATACTGTACCAAAAATAATGAGTTTGACAATGTGTGCATCCAACTGATGCCCTTGTTCATGTTAAGTATGTCTGGAATTTTTGGCATAATCCAGGATCTAGGGTGGGACAAGACAGATACTGAGGGAACTCACTAGACAATGTGGCAGCAGTTTTTCATAGTGCTTATTATTTTCTCAGTAGCTTGTTGAACTACCTCAATATATGTCTACCTATATGTAATACATACCAATAATAGTGCAGAAGGTATGAATATACACTCCTGGATGAAGGAGTCCCCAATACCCCTGCAGACCTGATTTAGACTAAACTTTTACGTGGATTGTTAGCTCATGAGCCAAAGTAGTGCTTAGGAAGGGGGCTAAATGCAGCAAGGATAAAATAGGTGAGCATAAAACCAGCAAATATGTTATGTGCTGTCTTCTCAGCAGCAGTGATCCAAATGTAGGAGTGTGAGCAGTGAGCCCTAGGGGCCCATGTGCTTAGGAGAGGCAGACTGGAGAGGGGTGCCCATGAAGCTCCAGGGGAAGGTCTGGATGCATTTAAGAGAAAGCATCTCTTTAGCAGACTCAAAGTAGTGTCCCGTTTGCATAGGGCAAATATCTGAGAGCTCGCAATTTCAGCCTAAAACCTTAATTTAATGGCAGAAACTACTGTGCCTGCTCTTATTCCATTGTCAATGAGAGTTAATCTGACTGCTCACTGTCAGAAGACATAGCAAATAAACATGACATTTAAAATTAATCCAGCTTTCTTTAGCTCTCTTCTCTCTCCTCTGATCACCTAAACAGGCAGTTGATACAAGACCAATCACTCAGTTACAACACTATACATCCATTTTATATCCTTTGTATAATTTACATTCCTATAACTGCAACCAAAGTCTGCACTCTGAAGAAAATAAGTAACTTGCAAAGTACTAGTGAGGAAAATCCATGATCCCCAAGGGGAAAAAAAAAGCAGATTAAGGCACAGGACTTCTTAGACAAAGTGTAGGTGGAAAACTTTAGCACCTCTGTGAACTGCATGAGCTAAAGTTTCTTATTAACAATTATTTCTATAACGTTAATTTAAATACAGATTAGTTACAAGATTTTATGTTGCAACCACATAAATAAATAGGCTAAGTCAGTAGCTGTTTTCTGTTGTTTAAAGAAAAATACACAAGCAAGATGCATTATTTCATATGTTTGGTTATGTTGGACCACTGTGATTTGCCAGGCTAACAACTCCTTCCTTGCATGTTGAACCTATCTTTTGTTAAACACCAGCTATTACTTGGCTACTTCCCACCATGCTGTTTTTTATTAATTCTGTCTTAGGTCTGCTTCTCTTCTTGTTTCTTTTCTGTGCCTTCATTCTCAAAGTATCTTTAAGGTATTGCATCTAGCTGCTGACATAGAGTTACACTTCTTCTGAAGTCCACAGTATTCCCCAAGTCTGTTTTTTTTCCCCCTCATCTTCAGTGTTCCTCTGATTTAACTGTTCCATTTTTGTTTTGACTTTTGATTATCCCAGGGTCCGATTGGTATGGATGGAAAGCTGGTAGGTGATTTGTTCAAAACCAGTGTAATTTAGGTCTTTCACATATTCCCCCTTTGCTTTTTAAAATATGCTGACAGATAATCAAATACTGGCTTCCTTCAGCACAACTTAGTTCAACCCCAGTAGCATGGATTTTAAACAGGTTGCTGAAAAGCCACTTCAGTCTTTCGTGCCTATGCAAGGAAATGGAGGTCAGCTCTGCTCCTCCTGTTTCCTTATCATTTTCTATCTGAATTAGACTGGAAGACAGATATTCCTCCTCGGGTGCTCTGTCCAAGGATAGTTTGGTGGTGTCTTTCAAACAGCAGGATATCACTTCTGGCTACATTTCTGTGTCTCTTGCTGCTTTCCTTCCTCCACAAAGTCTTAATTTTTGTGTTTTAATTTCTGTGCCTGGATTTTGTTGGCTGATTAGATCTGAACGGCCTCATCTCTCATAATAAATGCATTTGTATGATATTCCAGATAATCTTTAGGTATATCCTGCTTGAATTAAGTTTAGAAACAACCTTTAATTTTATGCAATGCATTTGTTAGTGCATTTGTACTTGTGTGTATATTTCTATAGCTTTATGTTTGGATGTATGAGCCTGGAAGTTCATGGTCTCATCTCTTCAAAGATTAACTCCATGGCAAAGGTGTAAAAATCCAGTTTTGGCACTTTCTGTTGTTTCTTTTATTCCTTTTGCTCCCTCTCTTGTCTCCCTTCCCCTGGCACCCCTTTTCACTGATATCCTGGATACCTATTTTCTTTTCCATCCTTTTACTTACTACAAGCCCCATTTCCTTTGCAAGCTCAACATGCTAACTTGCAGTGTCAACTTTCATTTTCTTCTCTTTCTTTCCTGTGCTCTTTGAGGTTTCTTTCTACTGTTAAGTAACTTGTCTGTGAAGTTTGCAGCATGCAGGCAATAGGCTTTTTCTTTAATCTCTTTTAGGGGATTTATAGTTTACCCGTTGACTTCAGTTACACCACGGATATTTTTTTGTTTGTTTTAATATCATTTATATATTGGCAGCTAATATTAGATTCAATTGCTAGGAAGGGATTAAATAACAACAGTACAAGACCTTCCATCATGGCAATTAGAGTAGTTTGCCAAACCCCTTTGTTTACCTCAAAATAGTGTATTAAGCTAGTACAGAGGAATATAGAAGGGAAAATTGTTATGGAGATTTTACTGAAACCGTGGCATGTTGTGCAGGCTGTACCCACTGTAGTAATTTAGATTTAAAATAAATAAAATAAAAAGCAGCTTTCAGTTTGGATAATCAAGTACCTGAGCAGTGATCCAGACATTCAAAGCAGCAGCCATCAAAATGCACCTGCTCGGTCAGGGGTGTTGGGACTGATCCCTAAATGCATGCAAAGGCAGCAATTAATTGTTAGCTAGAATCAGTGAATCGATTTTAGAATATATAACAGATTTGAATAAAGAGTTGTTTATTAGACAAAAATCAGAGTAATGCTGAATTTTCAATCTTGAACAGTATTTTCTCGTTGTTGGTTATCTAAAATTTAGAGAAAGACTTACAGCTAAAACATTTTAATCCACAAGTAACATGAACTGGGGGTGATTTATGCAGCAATGAAACAGACTGATTTCAGCAGTCCTGGGGCCATTTTGGGAACACAAGCAGAGAAATTGAGATTGAGCTTTCTCAAATGAGTTAAGGTATCAGATTGAATTTATGTTAGAGGGTTTTTTTAATAAACACCAAAGTAACTCAAGGAGCATTATTCCTGACCCTTTCACAACATGCAAAAATGAGAGAGGGCAAAATTAACAGCCCCTTTTTGTGTCCCACACTTTGAATTGCTGTTGTGTTACAGTAACCCCTTACATTACAAATGTCAGTGTTGTGATGCTTTTCTGCATATCTTTGTAAAAACAGCTGATGAGTTCCATAATTCAGTGCTTGCTGCATCCTCTGGGTAGTGTCACTTACTGCATCACTTGTGAGAAGGGAAAAATTCTGTTGTGACTGCAGTGGATAGTAGGGCAAGGAGTAGATAAGGAGAAATATTGACGGATTGGGAACCAGTGTAGAAACCAGAAAATAATTAACTTCACTAAAGCAAATTTCCTTCCATGCGAAAGGAGCTAATAGCCAAGGAGAAAAATAATCCTGCTATGAGTACTTTTGTATTCAGCATCTGCATTTATAGCTAAATGCAGGATAATCATAGTATTGGCAGCATGTATAAACTAAAAGTAATGCAGCTGTTATATTCCCCAATATCTCTTAGAGTTTTCTGTCTACGTGAAAAAACTCTTGTCCTATAAAAATTCATTTTCTAGCTTTTTTCTGTATTGCAGACATGAAAGAGGAGTAATTAGAATGCTCAGTAACAGCAAGGCAAAGTAGTGATGCTGTTGAGATTGAGAGTACAAAACACTTTAATGAGAGCATGATTCCCATCCTCACATTCAATTCAGGATATGTTTATATTACGTGTATGTATATGTCTCTTGTATTGTACATATAGCATGTACCACGGGGTCACTTAGCAGCCTGTATTTCCAGATGAAGGAAAAAAGTCAGTTTTCCAGTCTCATTGTTAAAATATATATGCATATTTTCTGTTTATTTGCTTTCTATTGCTTTAAATCAACTCTTTGTTGAAACATTTTGGTAATTTCAGACCTTCATTTAATTTTTGACTTTTTAAATATATATACTTAGGAGACAGCCTTTAATGATGTAGTGAAAATGTATTGCAACTTCAGATATTCTTGTGACCAAATGTATTGTGAATTTTATGTATAAAACTTGCAGGCATAGGCCTCAGTTTATACAATTTATATTATTTTATTGCACTGACTGCCCAGTAGTGGATCAGTAAGCAATTCCTGATGATGTTAAGATCAGATATAGCATATAATAGTTTAAAACCTGCTGTGAGGGGAAGATTGAGGGGAAGTCTGAGTGCTGAGGAGTCCCAATCATATTCATTAACCCAGTTTGATGTGTAACTTCATAGAGCTCACCAACTCAGAAAGTTTTACTTGATATTTTAACTGACAAACATCAGCCAGTAATTTATTTTTTTATAACCTCTATGGTGCAGTTTTTTTATAAGGAATGTATAGAAAACTGCAGCATCCACAACAACGAATGCTTTAGGCTGCATTCACTGTAAAGATTAGATAACCACAATTATTCTGTACTTTACCATTATTCCTCTGTAACATAATTCCTTATATTAAAAAAAAATGAAAAAAATAAAATCTTCCTGTGAATTTAAATATCTTTTTTTCCTGATTTTTAATCAGCACAAAAAGTTGTACTAGTTACTATAAAAAGCATTTCTTCATCTGCTTTTCTTGTTGATAATTGTTCTGAGCTGAAATGCTTTTGCCCCCCGCCTCCTCTAAAATCGCACAGAATCACAGGACGGTTGAAGTTGGAAGGGACCTCTGGAGGTCATCTGGTGTAACCTCTCTGCTCAAGCAGAGGTATCCCGAGCAGCCTTCCCAGGATCATGTCCAGATGGTTTTTTAATATCTTCAAGAATGGAAACTCCACAATCTCCCATTTTCCTCTGCTTGGTTAACAGTAAAAAAAGTGTTTCCTGATGTTCAGACAGAAGTTTCGACTCTCTGTAGAAGTACCTCCTAGATAAAGCGAAGAGATTTTATAACATTCAAAAGAAGGCTCCATGCTTGGCTTCTGTCAACAAAAGGAAACATAGTTTCAGTTTAACTGAGGTATTATTTTAATTGCCATAAAACACCAGAAGCAAAGCTAGCTCTTGGAGTTTAAAGGAATTATCTTTTTCCAGGGAGAAATATGTAATTATTTTTCTGTTGCAGTGGGAGCTGATTGTCTGGGTCATGTTGTTTATAGTCACAGCTACTGTATCGTTTGCTAAAATAGTTCTGCTTCATGCAAATAATTTATATTAGGGGGTCTAAAATAACTCATGACTTGTAGTGGCTTTTTTGAGCAAGGCAAATTAGGGATAGGAAGTCTGCTCTATAAGGGCCTGCAACAACAAGAGATAAAGTTCCTCAGCATGCAGAGGGTGCCTCTCCACTTGCCAGGGGTGATCTAAAGGGGATGTAGATAAATAAGAGAGAGGAAATATATCAGCTGTCTTCTTGGACCAACTGAAAAAAGGTTCAGCTCAAACCTTACACAATTGCTGGTTTATATATTGGTTTTTACTTGCTTGAAACTGTGGTGTCCGCAGCAATGGCAAAAAGACTACTGTTTGTCCAGCAGTGTTTTCCTCCAGTTTTGAGATTTTTTTCGTTCAGTGAGCATTGAGTATATAATTAGCATCTCCTTGAAACATGGAGGGGAGCCATAATAGAGAAATGAAAGTGAAAAAACACATAGTACCTGCTTCTGAATCAGCTCAGCACCTCTGGCTTCTTTCTCACTTGAGAACTGTCAGTTAGGTCTTCCTATCATTTCCAAATTGTTATGACTATCTAAAATAAGAAGTGTCTCAAATGTAGGTTCAATATGTTATTGGAATTTACTTCTAGAATTAGTTAGTTGCAAGAAAGTTCATCAGTTTGAATTAAAACACTCCAATTCAATATCAACTTAGAGTCCAAAATCTGACTTCCATGCAGTTACTGTATATTTCATTAGTTCCTTATTAGAGAGTACTGTAACTATTTTCTGCTATTTAAGGAGTTAATCCTTGTCATAACTTTCCATAATCTTTTGTTTTTCTTGTTTTTTTCAGGGTCAGCCTGGTCCTCAAGTAAGTGCCATCTTCTTTTCTTACATAAGTAGCAGCTAAATACAAGGCCCACCAAGCTCAGGTTATCTGCAAAGTATTTGACTATATTTTTTGATCCTACTGTAATAAGATAGAAACTGGTAACAATTGCATAATTCTGTAAGACAAATATTTCCCAAGAGAGAAATATGCCCCCCGCATATGGTTAAGTTCCCTCAGCTGTCTGACCAGATGGTGGGGTTAACAACATAGTACTGAATAAAGCAAATCTCCTAACTATGGCTTGAAACTTTGCCACCAAACTTTAAAGCAAGATAAAATAACTTAGCAAATGTGTAGCAAATGTAATACTTCAACTGTTTATTAATCACATGCTAATAATGTTGCTATAATCCAGGCAGCCCTCAGTTATTTTAAATATTGCGCTGCTAGCTGTTTTGATTAATTAGATACACTGCTTTGAATTAGTTCTGCTTTATTTAAGAATAGTAGAACTTTGTCTTGTGAGCTGTAATTGAAGATGTGGAAATCTAGGGACCTATTTGTCCCTTCTAAGGCAGAAGTAGACCAGCAGAAAGGAAGCATTACACATAGCAAAAATTCAACGTGAATTATCTGAGTGCTATAAAAATATGTTAAGGGCCTGGAAATGGGGGGGAAGCCAGTACCCATTACTTAGTGAAATCAGCTGAGAAACTCAGTCTTTTTGCATGCTCCATATGCTTTGTGGGAAGTAAGCTTTCGTCTGTGGAACTGTTAGCAGAAGTTAGTTGCCCAAACCAGGATTTCTGTGATGGCCTTTTGTTTTTCAGAATCATAATTTAAAGTTAAAGCTTTACCACCTTATCGATTGGTAATTTTTTTGAAGTTAAGTTATGAGAAACAAGCATTTCTTTTAGATTTTTTAGTTTCTGAACACCATTTTTCTGTTGAAAGACAGATTGATTTACAAATCCTGAAACCACTTGGCCTGAATGTGCAATATCCTTACAGTGCCAGGCTCCATTTAATAGAATTGTGTAAGAAGTCCATATGATACTGGAGATGACCACAGCCAATGCACTTAATTTCACAGTAGGCTCTTGATGTGTGGGCTACACAGAGAGGTATCTTCAGCTTCTATGTTTCTGGGGGTCAGTGAAGAGAGAGATTGTAATTCTGTGTGGCACTGTAGCTCTGAACAAGCTCTGTTGAGGACCTGAGGCTGATACTTGAGCCCGTGGGCTGCCCTGTAGTTGATGTTAACTTGTGCTGCCACCCGTGTCCTTTCCTTCTGGGTTTGGACCTCCACCTCCCCCATTCCAGTTGCTTAGAGAGTGTCTCTTGCCTAATGCTTGTAAACAGCTGCTCAGTCTTTGGAGCTTGTATCTCTACATGAAATGCCCTGGAGATAGCTGTAGGCAAGGAACCACCATGGAGATGGCAGCATTCAGTGCTGTTTCAAGGGCAGAAAGAGAAATCTTGTCATGGGTGTAAGAGAGGTGCAAATAGGAAAAACCATCTAAAATGTCCCCAAGTTGTTTTAAGAGAGAATTCTTTCATCTTAACTTCAGTAATTCCTCCCAGTGGAAGTGCTCTCCTCTGAGTCATCACCATTGTCCTCAGCAGCACATACCATTATTCTTAATAATGCCTTTTCCTCCTTTTCAGCTCAAGATGGTCTTATTGTATCAGGAGGATATGTGTGTATTCAGTCATTTCATCTGGCTGATTGAGTCCAGGAATAATGCTTTTGAGAGCACTGGTGGGGAAGCCATAATGGCATGAGACAGAGTCGTGTTCAGCTTCAGATCAAGGTGCCTAAACCCAGAAGCTTCTGTGTAGATGGTGACCTATGAGGTGTCTACGCACTCCTTGCAGCCAGTGAAGGTTAGGTCAATGCTCAGTGCACCTAGAAACCTGTTCAGCTCATGATAAACTCCTCGGGCTCAAATACATTGTCTGCATTCAGGCATTTGTTACTGTGTGAGTTGATCCAGCTTCTCCAGCCTCAGCCTCTGGCTGTTTTGTGTACCCAGGCTGGAGTCTGTGCTGGGCCGTGGTTGTAGCTGTCAGTCACGGGCAGCTGTCTTGGAATCTCTCACATGACACTGGCTGCACACTTTCGTGCCTCCTAATTCCAAATTCTGACTGTAGGCAGCGACTGAATCAGATAACCATTCTGCTGAATTGCTTTCTAGCCAGTGTTGACATCTGCGTGTCTCAGGCAACTACATGGAGGCTGTACATTTAGAAGCCTTTCCCCTTAAACTGAAACCCAGATCCAGATAACTTTGTGAGGCAGCATTTTTTAAATATTGAAAGCTGTGGTTGAAAGTCTCAAGACTTTTAAAAAGTAAAGTATCCACAAAAAATGGAATCCGTTTGCATACAGATAAAATAATTCGGAACCCCTTAGCATGTTATTAAAATAATGCAGCAGTTCCAGCCTATTATGATTGTCAGCAATTTCCCAGGTCTTAACTGTGTCCATAAGAAATTCAAAATTATAAGTATTGATCACTTGGGTTAGTAAGTAAAGGCTGCCTGGCTTCAAAGGACAAAATTGTTATGCTGACTGCAGAGGCACTTAGAAAGTTTCTGATGTCCTAGCCATGCAAGTCCATGCTATGATCAGGAACAAATTGAATAAATTCCGATCCTCAGTGTTTTCCTAACACCTGTCCTTTTTTCCCTGTGGTTTTATAAAATACACACAAAATTCACCCAACACACACCTAATTACTGGGCACAACAGATCAGTAACACCTCCTATCATTTTAACTTTGAACTTTCTACTGCTTATTTTCTTGAAAAATATATTACAAAATACAATATTGCCTCATATTTTCTCATCTTAAGTATCAACAAGCTTTATTAAAACTCACAGGCTTTCCCCTTCCCCCCCCCTCCTTTTTTTTTCCCAGAAAAAGCTTATGGTTCTATTGTAGCTCTCAAAAGTAAAGACCACAATAAAAAAACCCAAAGAATTTCTAGGCCTCATCTTAAAAAAAAGTTCCTTCTGATGATTTTGGTTTTCTTAAAAAGAAAGCTATTTTAAATACCGTGAAAACTGTTTCTTTATTGAAGACCAAGTAATAAAATATTTAATATTTTTGTTGAAATTAAATTCTGGCTTTTGATTGACTCCCAAAAAAATCTGTTTGGGTTTTTTCTTTTTTTTTAACTGGAATGTAAATAAGTATTTGGATTAGCTTGAACCAGAAAGGGTTCTTCTCCCAATATATCTATACAAAAAATTCTGCCCATGCTTTCTACTTTCTCTTTTTAAAATAATGGAAGTATTCTTGCTTGTCAGAGAAGAAGATTTGGCTTCTAGTCTAACGTTAATTCCATAACAAATGGGTAAAGAGAGAAGGCTTGCTGTTTTAAGCTTTTTTTCTTGTTTAGAGGTAAAGTTCATCCAAATACTCGAAGCCATGTTTTGAGTACTATGGTGAAGGAAGACAAAACAATCCTTTAAAAAGTCTTGCTGAACTAAAACTATGAAAAACTCTAAATGTGGGGCAGGGTGGTGTTTTGGTGTGACTTTGTCTCAGACAGCCAATTGTTTTCTTCTTTGAGGCAATATCCTCTCCCTGGCCTATCACTAGCCCAATGTACTTTGTCTCTCATGTCAGCATACATGATCACTCTCTGTGTGGGACTTTGAGATGCAGCAGCCTCACAGATGCCTCTCCTTTCTCTTTGGCAGCTGTCCAAATCTGCATTAGAAATGGACAAAATATTAATGATTGATATTTGTTTTTGTGAGGTTCTTGTTTTCCTTTATGTGACACATCCATGGATGCAGTGTTGTAACAGCCTGAAATTTTCCAGTCCTTTATGCATGATAAAGGGTTTCCATAGTGATTCTGGTGACAAATGTATGCGTGTCTCTTTTTCACCATCAAGCACCAGGGTATGTGACTGGAGTATTTTTAATTTCTGATGACAGAGATTCTGATTCATGATGAAACTGGCTGTTACTGGCTTGTGCTGTCAACAGAGCTGGTGGGAACCATTTTAACTTTTAGTTTTCTGGTTTTTGTTGAAGGACAGAGAAACACAGCAGGCCACAGGCCCTAGTTTTGAGTGTTTTTGGAAGGCAGCAGTCTTGGGAAGATATTTATCACTTCTAGAGAATACTGTGATGGTAGGGAGAACTCCTAGATCTTAGAAAAGAGTAACTGCTGGTAGGCAGGATGGGAAAGGTGGTGTATAAAGAAAATGTACTGTAATTCCTACTGAGTTTCCCTTTCAGTTTTGATCATTTGTGTAGTCATTTGCTTTCTACAACCTGTTAAATATTCCTCTCAGTGCATGCCATTCAGGAGTAGGGCAGCTGATAACATCAAGTGATCGTATATGTCTTTTTATAACTTTGTAAGCTATGGGCAAGGTATATAATGACCTATTGACCAGTGCTACAAAGTGGTCTCTACCTGTCAGATCATTAGAGCTGAATGTGTTTCATTTTGATCACCATAAATTGAAGTGTAAGCTCCACATTCCTTTTTTCTAGCAGTTTGCTTTTAGGAATGCCTGAAGACTCTTCACTTGCATGGAGGGTGGGGGAAGGAGGCAAGAAATACACTTCTGAAGGACAAAATCAGCCTTATACTGAAGAAATAGTTCCTCACCTTCATATCCGCAGTGCAGCAGAGTTACTGCTCCTGGGAGAATCCCAGCGGTTGTACCCAGGCCGTCAGCTGCTCTCACTGTAGAGAATGATCTTGTGGGGTGTTTCTCCTTCTAGAAACTGATACCCTGTGCTCCTTTGAAAACTTCTGATCCAGCTGAAGGATTGTATAACTCAGTCTGAATATGCAAATGCTTATCTGCTTTTGAGTTACAAGGTGCAGCTCAGATTTTGCTGTCAAACTTTGACAATTATTTTATCAACATTAAATATACAAAGATAAATCCTTGATCACTTTGCTGCTAATAACAATCTACTTAATTATGAGAACAGAAATTAATCTGAGTGCATCATAATTAAACAAGCTTCATATGTATTAGAAGGCAGAACTTTAGTTCGCTTGCCATTCTCCTTTCTTAAATGGTAATAGCATTTGTGAACACTATTGAATTTGTGAGATCTGTTTAGGAAACAGTCTATGTTGATTTGTGAACATGAAGAAACAAATGCCATTTTCATGGCTTTTCATTTTGTGTTAGTTGCTCAAATGAACCACATCAGAGAATGTAAGAGGAGAAATCATGCTCGAAATTTCATTTACTGTATACATAAGTGTTTATGACACAAAAGATGCCAGAAATGTGTCTTCTCAGAATGAGATGATGCATTTAATTGTTTTTAAGTATGATGCTTTCTCAGCTTCATATGTAATAAAATAGAAGTTAATTCTGTTAAAAGGCATTGACAACAACAATGAGCACTTTCAAAATATAAAACACTGGTAGATGTATGCACATGTGTAAACCAGAAGAGCTGTGAATATTAAGTGGATTTTTTTGCTAAGCAGATAGTATTAGTGCAAGAGGATTCTTTGCCCGGTATAGAAGAAAGCACAGAATTGGAGATTTAGGGGCAAATTGTTCTGAACTATCAGTTTTACCAATACTAAGGAAGCACCACACATCATTTAAAAAGGTGGAGGAGAGTAAAAGTTCCAGATATCAACAAATAAAATTCTTACACCATTTGATACTACGCTCTGCTTTTGACATGTTCTTTTACTTGTATTTTCCCACCCTTTTGTCAGGAATTGCAAAGGAGCCTCTAATGGCAGACTGATGACTTCCCTCAGTACCCTGATAAGTGAACTTAGTTGGGGATAATTAGACTTCTTAGAGCTCTGCTCATCAGGCTCTGTCAGACACTGGGAGAAGGCTGGACTCCTACCCTAATGCTACTTTGTTCTTTTACTTACTCGGGTAGGCATGTTTTTGAGTTACAATTTCGGTAACTACCTGGTGCTGAAATAGCAAGATGTTCAGATATTCCACAGCTTTTCCCGGCACAGATAATTTATTTCTGATTTTCTTGCTTGATTCAGAAAGTATCAGACTTGAACTCTGTTAATTTTACAATTAGTGATTCAGTCTATATTTTTATTTTCTACAAACAGAAGAATAAGAATATTCACTGTACAGAATTCTGTGAAAAGAGCTCTTCATGCAACATAATTATCAGCTCTGGATGTCCTTGTAAAATAAATTCTGCTCTTATGAAGGTGGCTTCTTTTACTGAATCTGAAGATCTCCTTTGGGAGTAGCTGTATGCAATAGATAAAGAAAGCTTGGAAGATGGGGTTTGAGAACAGTTTGTTTTACCCAAAACTTGTAGAAACTGATCTACTAATTTCATAGTTCATGTAGCAACAATTTATGATACTGTTTGTGTGAAAAACCAAGCCCTAAAATAAGGAAAGACATAAAACTAATATTTAAAACTCTAAAAGAAAATATGCGTGAGAGCTTTCTATTTGTAGGATGTTACCAACTTTTCTTCATGGTGGCTCCATTCATTTTTGAAAAGAGTTGTTTTTTTTTTAAATAAAATAAACATGAAAGTCTGATTGGCTGGTTACATATGCCAGTATAAATGTGATGGAGAATCACACATAAGCATTCCATCAATTCATCTAGAAGTTCCAGCTGTCACCAGGGCATAGTAGATCTTCTAACAGCAAGTGAGAAACTGTGAAGCAAAAATTACTTGCAAGCCTTAATTTGGTAAAGCATTGCTTAGCTTAACAGAGTACATATGAGTACAAAAAAGCAGTTGCAAACTTAGTACTGTGGTTGCATTATGACATTACAAAGAGTTGTCAAAATATAATTAAGGACTCTGAAATATTTCTTGTATTCCTAAATCATTTCTTTATCAAATGACCTTTGTATTTTCTTCCTCTTATTCTACATATGGCAGAAATACACTAGTGTGTTCTGTGTTCTATTAGGGATTATGTCAAAGCAACATATTGCACTGTGTTCAGGAATATTATATAGGATTTTACTGTCCTGCTGCACATGTTTTTAATTTGATATTAAACTCATGCTGGCTTATTGTTTTTAGTGATCTTCATGCTGTATTTCAGCTTTGAATTCCAGTTCAATTTGTTGCAGATCCCAGTAGTTTCACTAGCTCTAATAAAAAAGAAAAAAAAGAAATTAAGAGTTATAAAAATGTGTTTCATCAAGCTTATTGTGACTTGAAGATAATGCTGTGATGTCTAAGACATGAGTCTTTCACAGGGTTTTCAAAATACCAGAGATTAGTTGAAAGCCAATATCAGTTCAGAGACTGGTGATGTTTTGAGCTAGATGCTTGAAAGTTCTGTAAACTTGAGCAGACCTGGAAGATTTGGACCTCAGGCTGGTAGAGAAAACCTTCAAAATTTGTATTACCCATTATAAAGTGACACTCCTGTGAAATGAAATTTTACTTTAAGCAAATTTATATTGTAGTAGAAAAGCTTTAAGATTTTTTATATTGAATTGATGCTGGCATGAAGAGCTGTTCTGATATGTTATTCTTTCCTCTGAGTCAAGTTTTGAGGAGAGAAGAAGAGAGAAGAAAAAACCAGAAAATGTGGCAGTTACTTTCATTAGAGTATTTTATGTACTGCCAGTAATGTTGCTAATGAGCATGGCATGGAAGTGTCCATTCTGTTTTTGAGCTTTAATCCAGATTGCCAAATTCAAAAAGATTTTGTCTGTCCCTGCAATACTGTAGGATTTCCTAATATAGTTTTTTACTGAGCTCCATCAGTAATATTCAAGAGCTGTGAGCTGCTGAGAAACATGTAAGAGAATCACGTATTTTCAGAAATACAATCCAGCTATATTGCCCAGTATGTCTGCTAGTGATCATTTGCCAAAAAGAATGAATATCCATTTAAGTATAAATATACATATGTGTTTAATTTCCCCTGAAGATGTTCTGAATTTTGTAGACCATACTATTAGTCTTTGAGCAGAAAACATTTTTGTTTTTAATAAACTTTATGTTGTCTTAAATCGCTTCCTGCATGAAGATGTTTCCAGACTTGTAGGTTGCAAAAATATATTCAGTCATCTCGCTTTTAAATATGTCTGCATATAAAAGTATGTGTATGTTTGTAGCTGATAAAAAACTCATTTGCATTTATCTGGTGTTCCATCTCAAACTTCACAAAGCTGAACAGTTCTCAAAATAGCTCTATGAAATACGTCATTGTAGTTTTCCCTTTTGTAGGTAAGGGAGTTGGTGAAGATAAATGAAAGATTTTGTTCTTGTAGTGACATTTGTTTGTCTTATTGTAACATAAGTATTATTTTATAGGCCATGTTTTGTGCTTTTCTTTCCGTATACTGTTTGATGTTAAATAAATTAATCTGTGTTTTAGGGTTGACACATCCCCATCAAGATTAGAGTTATGACTTAAAGTCTCAAGTCTTTGCCTCTTTTAAGCAATGACTTGTAGTTCAGAAGCATTTGCAGTAACCTAATACTTGCAGGTCACCTCAGGTGGATTTGTGTGGTGTAGCTTTATCACAACATTTGTCAAACAGCTCTTATGAAAAGGCTTTTTTTTGGGTATTAATGCAGCTCGTGCACAGGAATGGTTTAAGGGACTGCAGAACTTGCAAGGGGCGTAGGAAAGAAAGAAGAATAAGTTACTCAGAGAAAGGTATAGTACTTAGGTGAAATAAATTTTCCCCAGGTGTTAGCATACTCTGAAGTTTAAAAAGTTACCTAGTTTCTGAAATAATTTCATTGTTCTTAATGTGTGGATGTCTCAGAAGCCTTTCTACCCCTTATGCTATTTTTTACATGACTATGGCTTTATACTACTATTTTACTGCCATTTTCTTTTAACCATTCATGATATAAGTAATCTAACACACATCTTTCACAGTAGCATTTTATAGTAGCATTTGCAGATAGCACTAAAGGAATATCTAAATCTGTCTTTGACATTCTGCTGCCTTGAATGAGAAAATGTCTCCTGTACTGAGCAGAAAAATTTGGAAAAAAACCCCAGTGTATGGAGACTGTATCGTGCCTTTGAAATACTGAGTGAAACTGAGAGCATTGCTGCTGAAATTACTGTGGAGTCACCACAGTAAATGGAAGAATGGAATTGGCCTTCCCTATTTCAAAGTCTCTGTTAAAATCCTCTTGCTGAAAATAGGTTTAGTGTTAAAATACAGAGAATACATGTTAGCTGCAAAACCTTGTTTGGATGTGAGCTGTGCAGGTTTGCTTGTTTACACAAATTCAGCCTTTATTACTTTAAGGTAAATGTGCCTTGATATGATAGCAGGTACAGGCCAAAATTCTTCAAAAAACAGCCTTGTTTTGAAACTAGCCCTTATTTCAAATAGATGAAGCGAGAGGGGTTTTTTTTTTGGAATTTCAGTCATCTGTTTCTGTGTAGTTACTACTTTTTTTAGAGCTGCACCCTGTGCAGCATCTGTTAATGAAGTACATAAATCTCCTAGACTGAGCTGCTGGTCAAAGGAGGATCTGCCTGATAGATATTTGGATGCTATTTCATTACCCAGTAGTAATGCAGACAGCAAAGTTGAAATATCCAGAAGGCCAGGGAGCTTGGAAGATGTATTTTGATGACCTTAGGTACTTCTCCTGCAGGTAGTGAGTGGTAGTGGTGAATCTCCATTGCTCTGAAACTCCCCCCTTCCCTTGCTTTCATCTTTTGTCTGTTTTCTTCAAAATATTTGAAGTTCAGCCTGCCATCCTCATCAAAAAGGTTCTTTAAAGTCAAACAAGATTAAATGAGCAAAGGGCACTTTGCACTCATTTCTGCTGAATTATCTACCAGGCTAGTAAACAATCAGGGAAGCACTAGAGATGCTTGAATTAAAGAAGCCATTGTTCATGTTTTAGGTTAAAAAATAGCTGAAACATTGGAATATGAACTACTGCTCCCACTGCAGAGCTTTTTTCTTATTAAGCTTTTAGGAATAAATGAGAGAGCTGGCCTATGGATAAAAATCTACCAAATGAAGTATAAAAAGTACTTAATGGAGAATTTTTTATCTCAAAAAAATTGGAAGAAGGATTAAATGAGTTTAATTGGCAAAATATGTTTTTTTTCTTTTTTCAATTTCTATTGTGTTAGGAAAGAAAGACAGAACGTAATTTCATAATCCCAATGCAGTTTTATAAGCCCTAAATTTCACTTGACTATATTGGTCTTTCTTTTAAGAATCTTTTTTCCTTTTTTTTTTTAATTTTCTTTTCCTCAAATTTTTATTTAATTCTAGGGTATGTTAATTGCTTCCATAAAGTAGAATGTTTTGATTGGGTTCAAGGCATCAATGTCCAAAGTATCTCCTTAGACCAGGGTGCAAGAAGTATATGAGTATTTTTGAGCAAAATAGCTCTGTATTTGTACATTCTGCTTATTGACTGCTTAGGGGTGCAGTTCCCACTGGCTAGTGCAGAAGACTCCTCTGGAGTGGTACTATTGCCACTGTTACTTTAATAAATGGAGATAATCAGGAGGTCAAGGAGTGCTAGTTACTTTCTCCCATTTGTTTCGTATCCCTTTCAATGTTCAATGCAAAATAAAAAGCATGAAATCTGTAGAAATAAAAACAGTTACTGCTATAAAATTTTTCCCGCTTCAATAGTTTGACACAAAAATAATGCAGTTCTTCTAAGAAAAGGTGGATCAACCAGTGTTGAAAAATCTTTGCACTCTAGTTCTCTTTGAAAATTTGAAAGCAGTCTTTAATTCTTCTTTGTCTTCCTGTTTGCCAAGCATTATTTTTTGTAGATTTTTAATTCATTCAATTCTGGTGGCATCATTGCTGTTGAATATAGTGAATACTTATTAAAAAAGGTACAAGACTCTAAATCAACTACACTTTCTTTTATTATTGAATCTGACAAGCTATTGAATCTTATCAAGAATCCCATGAATTAAAATAAATGTTTTCTTCTATTGACAGCCGACTCATTTTTTGTCTACCCCATAGCTACCATGCTATATATTTACTTTTCTGTTCCTTCTGACATAACCACTCAACCATTGAGTGAATGCTGATACAGAATTGTTTTTTAAATCCCACCAGCAGCGTGCTCTCACACACACATGGACACACACACAGAAGTGTGGATATTCCTAATGGAGAGGGGATAAAAAAAAAAATTCTGCTGTATAGTCATCTAGTACAGGATCAAGTGGGAAAAAAAGAAGAGGAGGAAGAAGTGGAGAGACTCTGTGAAGGTAAAGGAGTGCAGAACAGCCTACCTGAGTTACTGGAGGATGAGGAGTTAATCTTGTTCATACTGTACTTTTTAGCAGGGCCTGTTATGATAGTTCAAGGATTGCTGGTTTTTAATGACAAAAGGGTAGATTGAGACTAGATATATAGGGAAGAAATTTTTTACAATGAGGATGGCAAAAAACTGGCACAGGTTGTCCAGACAGATGGTGGATGCCTCATCCCTGGAAATATTTAAGGTCAAGTTGGATAGGCAACTTGTTGACCAGCAACCTGTTCAAATTGAAGATGTTCCTGCTCATTTCAGGGGGGATGGACTAAATTACCTTTAAACCCTTCCAGCCCAAACTTTTTGGTGATTCTAAGATAGAATGTGATGCTTTTTAAGGTCTCAGGTGGACATCTAATGAGGCAGGGATCTGCTGGAGGATGGGTGGAAGAGTAGGAAGCCTCATCCAGTCTGTATCAAAAATGTCTCATTTTTGAGATGTTTTATAAACCAAATACTGAACACTGAAACTGATACAATGTTGTCATTTAAAATATTGTTAAAAGTCATAGACTGAACTCCAAAAATCCTGAGACTGCCGTGGAAATAGCAAATATAACAGTAGTAGTAAAAAAAGCTCCCTTTTCAGTCTGCTTTCTGAATTTTGATTCTGGAGGGCCCACATCAGTTGTGTTTTATTATGTCTTCCTGCAGTTCTGAGTGCCAGCCAAAAATTTGTGTGTTTCTGTGTTTTTGAAGTAACCAATATTGTGTTTTTATCTTCGTCGCAGTCTTCCTTCCTTCCTGTTATTAAAATCAGAATCTCTGGTTGTTTTCTTATAACATGAGAGGTACAGACATATTAGGTTTTCTCATCTGTGTTTGTATGTCCTCTTCTACCCGCTTACAAGAGTGGAATTTCTTTGTGATGTTTTTTGGGTTTTTTTACAGCATTGTATCAAATCTCTAACATCATCAGTAAACTTCTGCTTATCTAACCAAGTAGGAGAATGGGAAGGTGCACCGTGGACAAGGCAACAAGGGCCAAGATTCAGGAAATAAATGTAATTGCAGTGCACTGAGCAGTAGATGAAAGTCAGAAGGCTTCTGACTTTACCAGAAGCCATTTTTTTTTTCTTTAAGAATCTGCCAGTTTTTTCTGCCACTGCAAAATTGGTCTTACTGGCACATACAGCAGCTACTTGACTAACAAGAAACTTAGCAGATTCAAATCATAATGTTTACTTAAATTAATTTGTGGAAATAGTAAAGCTGATCCTTTCTTTTTCATGCTCAGTCTGTGAATACATAGTCACATACCCTCTGTACCATGGAATCTTTGTAGGACCATTGTGTTGTTTTGTAGGTTTTTGAAGAAAAACATTTTATTTGTCTTTAGAGGGAAGGGAAAGGGGAGGAGAAGATGACAGTCTTACTGATTAATCCAAGAAAGGAAGTATGTCAGGGTGAGGAAGAGGAGATGCCCTTTAGCATCTCCTTGGTTAGGACACTGGGCCTTGTGCTTCTTCCTGGGCACTGGATTAGTCAGTCGGCAGTGACCCTTCTGCAGCTTCTAATGTGAGCTGAAGGTTTTTGTGAGCAGCATTATAAATTTCAAAAAAAAACACCCCATCTCAAACCTCAGCAAGAGCACTACACAAGAAATCAATGTCTAAATTACAGTCTAAATGGTTTCATGACACATTTTGGGTAGACTATGTTCTCCTGCTTGTAGTTTGTCTGGTTTATATATTGCTATAAATCTGAATACAGTTGTATGAATTTACAGCAAGAGTAATTTCTAATTTGCCTGTTGTGAATGTTAACTGAGCTATTTATCTAGATTGCTATATAAATCAGTTTTATCTTTCTCAACTTAAATAATTTACATAATGTTTTAGAAGTCAGTCACCATTATTGTGTCAAAAATTCAGATTTCTTTTTCTCTGCCTTATGATATTTTAACAAAAACTTTAGAATATTAGGGGAGGAAATGAAATATTAGTAAGAGTCTTTTGAGAGGTGGTTGATTAAAGTTTTCATTGTAAGTCTGTCATATTACAGGGGAAGGATAAAACATGTAAAAAAGAGGGGACTTCAGCAGTAGAAACTGTTCAGATTCACTGAAAATTCTTCTGAGTACTTGCAAAATTGATGCAAGGTGAAATGTCGGCATTGTAAACTAGCAGATGTAAACACTGGCTGAAAACATGGCCAAGCTCAGCAGATGCCAAAACCACAGTGCTCAGTAGTTCAGGGCTTGCATAGTGGACACAAGACTGAAATGAGTGTAGGAACTTTGAAACAGTTATGAAACACAGTGGTGTTTCATAACGCTCTGTATAACCTCCTATGATTCACCATATCTGATCCTAATGTTTTGCATCAATTATAGGATAGACTGGGGACTGTTGTTCCAGTCAGATTCCAGTCAGATAATTTATCGAAGTCATGAGTCAGGTCTCAAAGAAAGAACGTTTCACTTTTGTATCTGATTATTTTGTTGTTATATGCTAAAGCCACCTTTTACCCTCCAAGTAATCTGCAGTATTGAATTAACTTAGGCAATGTATGGCATGCTATTAGTTGTGAAAACATGATTAAACTAAGATGGCAAATCGATTCCCTTTTTGGATTTGTCTGGACGACACTGGAATAGCTGGCTCTCTTTTCTGCTCCTCTCTGCAAGGCTGCTGTTCCCTTGGGCTGCCAGTCACACTGTGGGTGCTGTAGCTGCTGGTAGGGATGACTGCACTGTACACTCTTCCATTCCCGATGAAAATGAAGGCTGAACGTTGCAAACTGCATTCAGTCTTCCGGCTGCCAGCTTGCTTTAGCCTATGGCTGTTGTGGTGCAAATGTAGGAAAGCAGTGACTGTGTCTGAAGAGTTATTATTACCTATGTCTTTTGTGGTAGCTTTGTGTGATGGGAGCTGTCAAGTTTGACATGTCATGTTCCTTAGGAGCTGTGAAGGTGGGTGATCCCAGTGGGACTTGGAACTGTCACAGTCCAACTGATTCCATTGGTTGGTTGGTTGGTTGTCATCAGTTTGTGCTGGGGACTGGCAGGTCTTTTTTACAGAGGCATCATATGCAGGAGTCAGGAAAAATCTGCATTCCTCTGCCCTGAATGTGGAGCTTTCTACTGAGCCTTCAATGTGGCTGTTTCTTTGAACCCTGTACTGAGAATCCCTTACTATTTTCAGTTCTACTGTCCTATCAATGCTTGGAGCCTTTTGGGTGAGTTTATAGCAGAACTTCCTGTAGTATGGCTGAAGGCAGGTCTGTAGCAATAGGAATGTGGAGAAAATATATCTGTTAGAGAATTTTGATACTTACGAGTGTTTGTAAAACCAATATAAGTCAACTACTGTTTTTTTAAGAGGTCTCTGAATGTAACTTTTGCAAAACTATATAGGTAGAAATGGCCTCAAGGGTATGATACAAAATTAGCATCTTTCAGGGAATGAATTATAAAATTACAGCTGTGTGAAAAAAATCATGCTGATCCCAATTAATTTTAAGGGAATCTTTCTGTTGAAGTCTGCAAGGATCAGTCTCCTGTTTTCTAGTACTGTATTCTCTTGCCCTTCTATTCTTGTACGCATATTTATAATAATGTAAAATTTAATCAGAAAATGGAAATGGTACTTTGATAGCAAAAAAAAGGGGAAAAAAAGAAAAAGGGGTCACCTGTCGGTAATCCTGAACATGGCTGTTTTTTGGATTTGACCCTGATTTCAGCTTTGTTCTTGGCTGGCAGGTGCCTGGAGGCCTTTCAGTCTGTTTTAGGAGACCTCATTTTAAAAACAGTAGTATTTTTCGCCTAATTATGAATGCAGATTTTGCATGTGTTTGAGATTTACAAGGCCTTGCTTATGTGAAACAGGCAATAAACTCTCCTTGGAAATGTATAGTAGTCTGGAGTAGATAATTGCACTTTGAGAAAAGAGCCTCTGTTTCCAGTGAAAACACTGTAAAGTTATTTCAGAAATGCTCTGACCTCAGACATTTCATATAACTTACACAAAATGCTTTCACATTTGTTCGGCAGCTCGTGGCTTGATCTCTGCCATCTCCTAAACGAAAGCACAGAAGTCTCCCTGGGAAAAAAGCAGCAAGTCTATGCTGTGGCCTACAAAACTAGTGTTATTTTACTCACTCTGTGCTTTGTGAATGTACCCTTAAACAGAAGAAACCTTGCCCTCCTTTAAACAAATCTGTCTCCTGATCACACCCCACCCCCACTAACCCAACTTTCGCTCAGATTTTTCTTCCTCCCTGCCTCCACTCAGTGTACACACACTAATAAACTCTGCAGTAAAAACCTTGGGAGAATTTCTCAGCACAAATGGAAAGAAGATGTCAAAGGCTGAGGATAGGAATTTTCTGTTTAAAGTTGCAAAAACAATAGAGGACAATTGAAACAGTGGGGGAAAAGCCAGAGATGGGTGAACAAGCCATGAAAGAATTGCAATAATTTTTATTTTCAAGAAACCCCACTGGTTCTCTTCACTTGCATCCAAAAGAGCTATTTTTGTTTGCAATTGTTTGTTTGTTTTCATATTCTTGTGGAAAGCAAAAACATTGCAAATACAAGGGAAGAGACTTGTGAGAATGTTCACACCAGAAGTGCTTTTGTGGACTTTTGAAAAGCTGTTTTTGACTCCATGTACAGTAAACTTGTCAGATACATGTGAAGACTTCTATGAAAAATTTTTGGGCTGGAAAGGTGACTTGATAGAGATGATGTTGTATGCCACTTAGGGAGAGAAAACACCGAACAATGAGACACAAAACAAATTCTGATTATGATGTCGTCATTTTCAGAAAATCCTGCACAGAAAAAGGAGAAAAAAAAAGAGAGATATATTATTCAGTCTTATTAAAAAACATGTGTGGGTATGGACTGTGCTTTCAGAGAACTCTTAACAGAGGAAAATAGGCAGGGTAGGGGCAGAGGCCGCTTGTGCAGATGGAGATGGCTGAACATATTGCCAGCAGTTGTACCAGGGAGACAGTGCAGTAGCCCTGCAGGTCAGTGGCTGAACCCCTCATGTGAGCTCTAATTTGTTTCTGTTTCACTGAGCCAGCTTTTAGTTCAGGCAGCTGATGTGATCTCTCCTGTCTTAGCTTCTACCAACAGACAGAGCTGTGGCAAGCACCCCTCAGAAAAGTGATGAGCCAAAACCCATCAGAAGCAGGGCCACTCTTGGGCATGAGAATGGCATTGAGCATCTAAATGAAGGCAGCTACAGCTCCCACAAAACATCTGTTTACAGTCTCAGTCGTGTCATGTTATCTGTAATTTCATGCCTAAGGCCCAAGAAATTGGATTCTGACTGTAGCAGATAGGGGTCATGCTGTTTGCACTTTGCAGCCGGTAAGATATTCAGAGCCAGTAATGGCTTGATAATTCAAAGAGGTAGAACATGTGACCTCAGCCTTTCTCTTGTGCTCAGCATTCGCTGTGGAAAAGGCAGCAACAGCCAGCACTGACTGATTTTAGTTCTTCCTGTCTTGTAATTGCTGTGTTACTGATGGTGTGAGTTTGCAAATTCACAAGCTTGGTGGCATGTATGTGAAAGTTTTAAAGCAGAGCTGCTCTGCTGTAATGTCACATCCCAGTACTTGTATGTGGGGACTGTAGCTAGAAGTAGACAGGACTGCATGAAGTTTTTGGTATGTATTTATGTGAACACATAAACTGGGAAAGGAGAGTGAGAGTTAAAATATAAAAAAATAGATTGAGAGACCTTAAAGATGCAGCTAAGTTGTATTTATTCATTAAATTATTTTTTAAATTTGTTTTTAAAGGGGCCAAGTGCTTGCAGGGCAACACAAAGTGGGCGGGGTTCATAGTTAATTGAGCAGATAGTTTCCACTCAGCTGGCAGTGAGCACCGTCCTTCCTGCAGGAGACGTAGGGACATCAGGAGAGAGACTTGTTTCTGTGTTCTCTGCAGCAGACAGAAGACATGGCAGGCCATAGAAGAAGAGGCATATGCTTTAAATCCTTGAAAGATTTAGCAGCAGATGCTCTTCTCTGGCATGCATCAGAAGCCCTTAAAACTAAGCAGAAAACTGGCTACAACAGGGATTCTCGAAGACTTTCCTCATGTCTTTAATACACAGCAGACTGACCTCCATTCCACTGCATTTATGTGAACGACATGAATTTTTACCAGTGTTGTTGGTGACAGTCTCTTCTTGTTCTGCATGCATACACCCTCACAAACACACACACACTGCCACACACTCTCTTTGTGTTATAACAGTGAACCATGCTAGCTTGAAAGGCTCCTTCTCTGTTTACAGCTGCTTTAATATGTATCTCAGGTCCTTCTTTGTAATGAAACACCTGCATATCTTTTAGAAAGCTGGAGGCAGAGTCTGCACTGTCTCAGCAGCCAGTTTTCTGCAGACTGATAGCGTTTTTGTTCGCAAGATACTAACCTGAAAAACCAGTGGTTTAGAAACCTGCTGCTAGCTTTCTGGAAAGTGCTCAATAAAAATGGAATAGGAAAGGACCTCAATTTTTGTGATTCTGTCAGTTTATGGTTTGCTCGGTGGTAAGTAACAATAAGTTATACTCCTGCAAAGTCATGTTATACAAAGAGCTCATTTTGACTAGACAGTATTCTTGAGACTAAATACCAGTATTGCCAAAAAAAGGAATGAAACCCCTATTTTTAAATTTCCTAATCCATTTTTCTTTGGCAATCTAAGACAAGGAGGGTGCCAAAATACATGACAGATTTGTATGTATTTGAATTTATTAAGTGCACTTGCAAAGAACTTTTACAGTCTTAAAAAAACTTTATTATCTGATAGGAGATAAACTATTGTCCCTAAGTGAAATCAGTAGAAATTTTGCCATTTCAGGCATAGTTCTGCTTGAAATAGTGTGCAGTTCCTATTATTAGTACAGTAAAGAAGCCATCTCTGGAATAGCCCAGGCATTTGGAGTTAAAAATTTTAAGGAAATTCATAATTGGGAAGAAATTGCAGGTTGGTGCAGACATGTTTCTTGCTGTGTCCCAGGACTTCATCAGTATCAGTAATTAATCTTTGCCTTTGTTTCTTTCAGGGCCCTCCTGGTCCAAAAGGCGAGAAGGTGAGTTGATGTTTGGGTGATTCTTACAAGGTGACTGGAAAGCCCTTCCAGCATGAACTCAAGAGACCCTTTGTATTGATGCAGTGAAATGTTAGATTATGTAAGAGAGCTGGGTAGCACACAGATGCTGTGTTAAACCTATCATCTCATCTTTCCACTTTGCAGGGAGATCAAGGTGATCAGGGCCCTCGGGTAAGCATCTTAAAAAAAATGTTACACTTCCCCTTCGCTGAGTAGGCAATTAGCCTTTAGTGCAAAACTAAATTAAAATACACTGTCTGAGCTAATTATGCTTATTAGCTGCATTTACCCTGCATGTTGAAGTGTCTGCAGGACAGTAACACTGAACATGAGCAGGTAGTGTCTGGGAAGATTTGAGTGATTCCATGGTGTACAGTTTCCATTGTGGGTGGAAGCAGGTTTCACAGTGATTTTGCTCTGCTGTATAAAGCTGGCTTTCCTAACCAAACCATTCAGTTTCCCCAGCAATGTGTTCACGCCATGCATGGGCTTCCACAATGCAGAGGGCCAGTGGGTTTTTAATAAATATACTTCTGGATTTCATGTAAAATGTAGCTAATATTTAGTGAACTATAAACAAATATAATGTATGCATGTATTAGCTTTTTTCCCTGACATATATGTATTTAATATTTTTAATAATAACTATATTATCACCTCGTAGTTACAATCCAGACAGTTAGAACATGGTTTAACTTAGGAAATGTAAAGGTTCTTTTAATTTCTAAATATCATGTTTATTTTAACAGAAAAATAGAGGAATACAGGAGTGTGAGTTCAAATGGATTGGCTGTGCTAGTTCACTCTTCTTTACATCTGTGCTTCATTAGAAAACGCTTGGTTACATTGTTCAGATAATATAGTAACTCTCTTCGGTTACATGTTTATAATTTTTTCCATAACATTATGTTCCATGGATTATGTTCTTCTGTTAACTATGTTAAATATTTTGAATTTGCAACTTTATTTTATTCTGTTTTGTTTAATATAATTTGATTTAATTTGATTTTGAATTTTTTCAGTCAGTAAGATTATCTAAAGTCACAACATGCTTTTACAGCTGATTTTGATGTTCTGTTAACTACCAAGGTCTCCTGTTATGCTTGGTGCTAGGGCTGCACATCATAAAGACAGCAGCCTGAGAGTTAGCAGCTTTAAATATTATTTCAGTTGACACTCAATAAGAAGAGTTGGAAAACTACCTTAATAAATAAAGTAGAGAGTAACAACAAGAGTAACGCGCTTTTTTCCTAAGTTAACTAATACATGAACTAAAGGTTCTGAATAATTTAAAAATTACCTTTTAACTTCTAAGCAATATTAGTATCTCTCAGAGGCCATACTGGGCTGGTATTTTGTCTGGTTCTGTGCTACACAGCTTCACGGGGAATGTGAGGAGAGAGATGGCAGGGGAGGGGAGCAGTGCATTGCCTGTGGCTTAGGAGAGGATGCTCTGTTCAGGTGGGATAAGACAGGCCCATGAGTAAATGGCCTTACATGCAGAAGGATGCATGCTCTTGCATTCACAGCTGTGGCCTCAGATTCAAAAGAACAGGAGAGAACATTTGATGGAAGTATCAGAGAGGGATGCAATAACAAATATGGAAGAGCAACGTTGTGAAGAATATTACATAAGTGAGGATAAGAATCTGGAATTAGGACTGTTAGAGAAGTTTCCTGGGAAAGACCCAAAGGTCTGAACACTGGAGAACAAATGAAGTGGTATCAACACAAGGGAATGATGATGCAAAAATCTTGGCAAAATGTTGAAGAGGTGTGAGATCTATTAAGTAGTTAAGCATGTGTGCCTTTCAGTGCCTGGTCTGGAAGTGTTGGCAGTGCCTGATAAGAAGATGCAGGGCAGGTTTGGTCAGTGTTACTGCAGTGGGGCCTCTGCTATGCAGAGACTGTTGTGTCCCACTTTGCCAAAATACACTCCCTGTACTCTCAGGCAGTGGAGTCCTTATTGAGCCATACAAATCCTGGTTATGACTATTTGTGGATTTGGTAAATCAAGTGCAGATAAAAAGCAGAAAATATCCAGCCTGAGGAGTTTATGTATAAGGACATCACAAAGTTGTATCTGCAGCAGCAGCTGGCACTTGAGACTGAATTCTGTATCTGATTACAGAAAAGGAATTCAATAAGGTCAGCAGTGAAGAGGAAGAGGAGGTGGTGACTAGCATCTGGTGGACAAGCTGAAACTTTACCAACTCTTTAGTCAATGCAGGTTGCAGTAACATACTTCCTTTTTAAGTATATGGGTTTAACTTGGGAAATTTAACCAGTGCTGTTGGTTTTTCCTTAATCTATTTTGAATGTATTCTACAACAACTTCTCCTTTTTTTCCCCTGCATATTTCACAAGTAGTAAGTACTATGAAGCCTCTGACCATTTCATGTTTCATGGTACAGCAGTTATCTCTTCTGATGACTGTCTTCAGGGTGAATCTGCTCAACCTGCTGTGCCAGAGGATTTACAATATAATTAATAGAAATTTTATGTGTAAGCCACTCATGCACCAAATGAAACTAAACCCATTTAGTCCTGGTTGGTTACCTTTGCACATAGTTTTCCATCACTGGGTGTATAAAATAAATGGGTTTGAAGGTAATGGGATACAATATTATTTTTGAGAAATATTGTACCTAAAGTAACTGAGGCATGACATTAATGCTTGGATTTGACAAGTTTGCAGACAAACTAGATATAATATCCAAGAGCAGTGAACATTTTCATGGTAATTCATCTTTTACAGGTACGGTGCCTGAAGTTTCTTTGGGTTTATATTTTTACATATTGGCTTGAAATAAGCGTTTAACTTAGCAAAAACTGTTAGAGTTCCAAGCAATGACTGAAATTTCAAAATGACCCTTATTCTTTAGAAAAGCTGCTTTCTTTCCTCCAGGCATTTTAGTAAAAGAAATCAGAATAAAATTTAAAGACTGTCCAGGTCAAGATGAGAACTTACACTTCCAAAATTCTGCTAAAATGAAAAGATATTTGTGAAAACATTTTGCAAGAGGCAAAGATAATGCTGTTTTCTGTCCCACCCAAGTTTTCACCTTGAGATTTTTGTGGGATCTTTCTTTCTGAAATAATTTCAAAACCGTAAAAATAGTAATCAGTTATCTCAAAATGTTCACAGTCACTGGACATGTAGAATATATACTGAACTGCTTTGAAGTTCAGGTTTTCTTGAAGATACCTTCAGTAAAGTCATACACTACAAACTCAACCCTTGAAATACCACTCAGTGGTCAGGCACTTGTATTTTTAAAATAATGTGGCTGGGGTTTTGTGTTGTTTTTTTTTAAGAATCTGAGGAGTTTTTGTATGTATTCAGAAGTAATGTGTGAATGAGTCTCCTTCATTTTGCAGAGGTGGCATCAGGGCTCTAGTTCATGATGCCATGTGGCTTGATCTACCTATGTGTCCATGCTGTCTGTAGAAAATATGAGCCAAAACACATTCTAGTAGTGTGAGTGATACTGAAATTCTTACCCTGAATGTGAATTTGAGCAGTAAGTTAATACAGCTTTTAATCACGTGAGACCACTGATAAGGTAGTGATGGTGAGTCCTGATCTTATTTGAAAAAAATTATTTTTTTATCTCTTTATGTATTTTTATATCAGATCTCTAATTACTCTAAAGTTGTGGCTGACTAAACATTTAGGTCAAATGCAGAACTAGCTTTCCTCGATACCAGTGTAAGAAATGGTAATGTAAGTACATCTTTTGGATGCTCTTCTTTTTGCAGAGGGCATGGCTTCATGAAATGTCCATGGAGATTTGCTTTACTGTACTGAGCCATGAGAAAATTTAAAATGATGGAGGTTAGCCTGTGAACTGTTAGAATAAATGGTGATATAAGGCTGCTCAGTTCCAGTTGTTCAGCTCTAGTCCAATTTAAAAACAGCTTTTGAAAATAACATAATGGTAGGATTGCAAAGGATGTATTGTCCAAGTAGAGATTGCACCTTGATAATGAAAATTGGTCTTCAGAGGTGAATGTTTGGGAACAGAACAGCTGGTACAGGATGTCTTATTGGATGTGGAGGGGAACTTGGTAATCAGGGATGAAGAAAAGGCTGAGGTACCTAATGTCTTCTTTGCCTCAATCTTCAACAGAAAGCAACACCCTTCTATAAATGACATAATAAATATCATCTGTCCTTTAGTTCAGATACATGAGGGATTTCTTGCTTATCAGGGCTTGAAATCATTAACATGCAGCTGGTTTTAAAATGAGATACCACCCAGAAGCCATACTTAAGTATTTTCATAATTTTCTCCTTCTGGTATGTTTAAGTAAGTTTTCCTGTTGGCTGAGGTGGCACAGAACTGATAATATATCTAAAATGTCTTAAGCAGGAAAGATGAAGTTCTAGAAAAGACAGGAACTCAGAAGTTTATTTTATTTTGTTAACCTTTATTGACTTGAAGATTAAAAACATTCCTTGAGTTCTGTTAAAACAGTTAGGTTCATATGAAGATATAATATTCTTTTCTAGTTAACCCTTTTCCCTGTTTACTTTTAATATATTTGCTACTTATTCGCTGCCTGGTAGAGAGAAATCATTGATTTGCAAGTTCTACTCTTCTGTGCTGACTATTTCAGGATTACCTAAAATCGACAAAAATAGTCCTGGCAACAGTCTATTTACTGAAATAACTAAATACAAGTGCGTGTGTGTGTGTGTATAGACATAAATTATCTTTTAAAAGTGAAGTATTACTTCACTTGTTCTATTATAGATACAACTTTTATAAACTATCCCATATTAAAGGGAAATTAAAGGTGTGCAAGCAGCAACTTTTGACCTGATTTTTTTTTTTTAAAGAAAAATTTTAAAATCCTTTTTTAGTATGTATGCATTATTAGTTAATATGTTTCTAGGAAAAATATAATAAATATTTTGAGCCTTTTCTTGCTCCTAGTGACAATGCATGGAAAACCTGTGTTCATGTCCTTAGAATCAGTACCTCAGTCATAAATTAGAAAATAGAAGTTTCTGAATGATGATGGAACCATGACCATTAACTTTTCCCCCTCCTTTAAAGCCATCCTATTTTGTACTATATGGGGAGATTTGAGTTTGGTTTTGGGTTGTTTGTTTGTTATTGTTTGGTTTTTTTAAGAAAGGAACAGGTTCACTTCACAAAATAAGTAGTAGCATATAAATTAATCTGATCTCCTGCCTTCCCCAAATGCACAACTTTGTTTTTTGGAGTGAGATCAGGCTGACATTGCTAACTGTAATGAATAGGTAGATGTTAGAGGAAGCTTTGTTCCCAAAAGTTGCATGCTGATAATTTTTATCCTCATTCAACATCTTGTCAAAGTGAAAATGTATAGCATTAGAGTCAAAATATTATGTTAATTAAATACAATTTTGCATAATTTAAATATAGTCTATGAATTTCTTCTGCTCTTGATGATTCTTATTTATGTCTAAAAGCTTATTTTCTATTTTACTGTATGTTACTTCAGACATGTAGCATATACAGAGTGCTGCTTTTATTTCATACTTTACCAGTATGATTACATTCATGGTTGTTTCTTCTGTTGTTAATTGTCCTGTGTAAATCAGATTATAGATCAAGTTATAAGCTATATCTAGCTGCTGTTTCAGACTGCACTCTTAGCGTGCCATGATAAGAATATTTAAAAAGCATTAGTGATTTATTCTGTTAACATAACTTTCACCGAAGCAGAATCATTCATTGAGAAAACTTCTGGACATCTGGTTTAATGCCAATTTGTCTGTGAGCAGTTAATTTAACTTCTAAGACTCTGTTTCCTTATCTGCCAGAAGGCAGCAGGGGTATTTACCTACTCTGTTCCTGGGACTAATTATCTGTTCTACTTCACTGGTGTCGGGCTGTTGTGGCTCCCCTGTTTTCCATTAAGGCGAAACTAGGGTAACAAATTGGAGCAAGGTAAAGTGCAGCTCTGTAACGAGGAGAAGTCAGGAAAGAACTCAGATGGTATTGGCTGCCAACTTTGTCTAAAGCACTGGGACACTCAGACTTGAGAGTCAGAGTTCACAAGAGTGTCCTTTTGGCTGTGAATGACTCTCCAGGGCCAAGCTATGCCTTTGATGTTCAGCTCCTGCGGTTCCCTTGGGAATGCAGAACAGCTGTGACACTCCAGAGAAAGTGCCACATACCTGCTCCCGAGACGAGGATGTTGTCATTCCTGTCTCAAGAGCTAGGCAATGCTTGTCTTGCTCTCCACCAGTTGGCTTGCATCTTGCCCCTTTTTAGTAATGCCAGAGGAATGATGAGGAAGGAAGTCTCTGTACATCCTGTTCCTTTTTCTACCGTCCCGTCCTGTGACTGAAAATACATCATGTAGTTGTTGTATCTCCAGCTACAGCTGTCATGCAGAAGTGCTGCAGAACTGAACATATGAGTTAGACAAATTTAATTGAAAACAGCTCTAAAAAATTCAATCCAGTCCTAATAACCATCATAGAAGAAGCTTGAACCACTTAACCTGCACCACATAACTGACGCAGGTATAAAATTTGGAGGGAATCATAAGCCAGGAGAGAAGATTTTTTCTTTGAGGAGCAGTTTGGTTATGGACCATCCCATCTTGCAGTGTTGACTGGATGCCTACAACCCCTTTCAGTGAGAGTAGCAGGTTTGCCTTCAGGAATGGTATTTTATGGAGGTCAGATGGTGATCACTCATCAGAACACATAATTGAGTTGTGTAGGAAAGACATTTTCCTCACTGAAAATTCCTCTAATAGTAGGACAAAAGTAGACTAGAGTTGGCTTTTTCAACTTTTATTCAGTTTGAATGCAGTGTCAGGTGGAATTCACTGTGAATATAGAGGTCACTATAGGAAATAATGCTTCTACAGCGATCTGTTTATGCCAGATCTTAAACGCTATATTTTTATTATTTTAATACTAAGTGGGAATCATTATATGATGTATTAAAATCAAAACTCTTTTCTGAATGTTTGCCTAAGTGAAAAGAAATATCTGGATTCTTGTCTTGTTGTGGTGTACTGTTTTTGTTAGCAGATTTGCTGCTGGAGAAAGCAGCAGTTATGATAAAAAGGATTATATAAAAGAGCTCCTGCTAAGAGTCCATGGCACTGTACAGGGTGATACCAAACACTGTATTCCCCAGGGCAGGTCCAATAATTAGCCCCAGGACTGGCACTCAGTCTGAGGGATTAATTAGAACTGGAGGTGGTGTTGGAGGGAGGCAGAGCAGCCATAAAGAGTGTCAGGATTACTCTGGCCTGAAGCCTGTGTGATTTGATGTGAAAGAGCAGCAGCTGGCTGTAACCTTAGGAAGTGCAAGAGAACAGCAGGTGGTAATTCCTGTCTCGTTTACCATGTCTTCACAGGAGCATGTAAGCTTGTGCAGCTTGGGTTTATTGGCAGGTCAGAAGGAAAATCCTAGGGAGGACTGTGACATTTACTATACTGAGCAAATGCAATAGTCAAACTGGAGTGTATGCAGCACGGTGTAAAACCAGTAACACTGTTGCTTAGTGTTATCATACTTGCCTTGTGACAAGGTTATAATATTGACCTCATGTGGACCAGTGGACAAAGCTGAAAGTACTGTGAAAAATCTAGGACAGCTAGTGTAGTGTGAGTTACATCCTTCAAGGCTGTGATGAATGTAACAGGAGAACTATTTCATCTAGTTAAAAATTCAGATGGGGAGTGATATGATGTTCTGGCATCCCTTGGTTTTGTCAGTAGCCATTGTACAGGGCAAGTAGGCTTTGCCTGTGCTGCCAGGTAGGTAATGTGGTCCCATGGCTGTTAGCCTCCTTCAAGCGTCGTGTTTTGCTTGGCATTTGGGCAAAAATGGCAGTGAGGCATGCAACAACTGTGCTAATTTAGAAATTGTAGCCAGCTAGTATTTCAGGGTGAGCTTGAGTAGCTGTCAGCAGAGGAATTTAGTAGACCAGTGGTCTCTGTTGATGACTGTAGTGTTTTGTGTTCTGTTAGGGCCTCCCAGGGTGTAGAACAAGAACCCTTCCTATGTGCAGTTCAAGAATCAAACCAAATAAAGAGAAAATTGAGTAACTTTTAATCCGTCGTTGAGAACAGCTTTAGATAGAGAAAAAATAAAACTGATTCAGTGGATATTTGTGGCTATATTTATAGCAGAGTGACAGGAAAGGAAGAGAACTCATTTTGTGGGAAGGATAGCTCTTTTTATGCCATTTTAGAAGCACATTGCGTGCCAACATTATCTTTTATGGATGCCAGAGGGTGCAATGCCTTCTAAAGCCTCCCACACATGCAAAAGCTATGGACCCATTGTAGTTTCTTTGCTGGTTTCCATTTAGTGTTCCCGTGTTTCTGGCTCTTTCAAAGATGCGTGTTACTCATGGGGAGATGATCCAGGTCCAAACTGGCATTGCACGTATCTCAGTGTTATGTCTAAGATTATGACCACTTTGGGCAAAGGAAGGAAAGCTTTGTCCTACTTGGGAACAAGCTGAAAGAAGTAACTAAGCTGCAGATGGAGGAATGGGATTGTGCCCTTTTCTCACGTGTTGTTTATGTAGGCAGAAAACTGCAGGACTGATAGCTAATCTTGAACTTGTCTGTGTGGTGTTGGGAAGCTTGGAGAATGCTGGGGCTGGACTGGGAAGTGCTGAATGTAAATAATTTTGTGTACAGCTACACAAATCTTTCCAAAGTCTTCCATTTCTTCCCAAGGAAAAAAAGCCTTTCATGACAAACCAGTATATTTTCTGAGTAAGTGCTTTTCTTAATTAATTCTCAGCTCTCCGTCATGTTGAAGATGAAATAAATCAAAATTAATATGACTTTAAAACATCCAATTGCAAATATGCTAGTACAGAGGTAACTGAAAATTACTGTTCTGTAAAGGCTGGTAAATAAAAATGAAGTTGTTTAAAAATTTTCTGTTTATCCATTTTTTCAATAAATGTCATTTATTGCTTGCTATTCCGATTTTACTTCTTAATGTAGGTTTCTTGTTAGTGCTCATTTCCATTACATGGGTATTGTAGTTTTATCAAGAAGAGAAATGGACCATGTGCACAGCAGGGCTAATGAGTCACAGATGTAAAGATTCTGGCACATTACTAGCTAATAACTTCTTTAACTTATATTCCATAATAAGATAAATGCAAATTTGATACATCTGTTTCCTAAATGATGTATCATTCCAGTCTTATCAGTGTCTGAGGAGTGAGTCTCTTTATATGTTGTGAGTTTTAGCCTTTTTTTGGTTTTGTTTTCTGTTTATTTGTTTCTAAAGAGAAGATTTCAGGTCACTGAGCAATGCAGTTAGCTACACCACAGTTCATCCCAGTGAAGTGGGAAGGCTGCATTTAGCCACTGGCTTTATGGGATTGACTTACAGAGTCTCAGCTTCCTCATCTCATGGATGTAGAGCAGGAATAAAGATGCTAAATGCAACTCCAATATGTCAGTGAAGAACATGTATGCATCACAAAGTTACTCTGCTTTTTTTTGTAAAGACTGGTGCAGTCTTTGTGAGCCAGAGGATCTCTGGTGTGATTTCATGTGCTGAACAGAGCGAGTATTTGCCACATTAAAAGAAACTGCTGCACCTGAGAGCCCTGGGAGGATGCCCTAACCTGTTGCTGCTCCCCACCAGGCCAGCTGGGCTGCAAAGAGCTCATGTGCTGCAGCAACATGGGCTGCAGAGCCTTCACACGGGACTCCTCAGAAGGCCCCTTGCCAAGCACAGCCTTCCCTTTAGGAGGTGCTGAGGTGCCATGGTGCAGCTGTTTGCTCCAGGAGGAGCCACCAGAGGGGCTGTGCTGCCAACTGTACCTCATAAAGATGGTCTGTGGGCATGTAGGGGGCTTAGAGCTCCTGGCTATATTTTATTCTGTGTTTCTCAGCCTAATGTCTCTCTGCCATTGAACAAGCCTCTGCTTCTGACAATGTGCTGTGCTAAAGGCAAGGAGAGGACTTAGGGGTTTCCTCCTCTGTAGGAATTCACTGCTCAGCTGCGTAAGGTTTTGGCTTTATCAGAAGGTTTAATTCACACCCTACAAGGCAGCTCAAGGAAGGTGTTGAACTGAGAGCAAAATACACCCCCTTGTATTGTGACAGCAGGCCACAATTACCACACTCTTCCCTTTTTGTACCAGCACAGTACAAGTTCTGCACATATTGGTAGAGTAGAATATGAGAAACCATATGTGGCATACAACACTTCAGGGGTAAAAATAGATGTGAAAATACTGCTATGTATGTCTTTAGAATTTTGACCATGGCCATTATAGACTACCCAATATCTAGCAGTAGATTTATGTTCAGTGTTTATAGTTATATATGTGCTACCAGTTTATGTGCTGAATGTCATATGTTAAACAGAATGTGAGGAGCAGGATATTAATTATGCAAAGCACTTCAGAGTATGCTGTCATTGCTGTCAAGTTCTGCAGCAATCCAGACTCAAGGCTTTCTACTTTTCACCTTTTGAAGTGCTGTAGTTTATTTCAATTGAAAATGGCTCAGTCGTGCTGGCTAATAGTCTTAACAATTGTCAAATGATCATAATTTCTTGTAATTTTAAGGAAAGACACCTTCATGGGATTGCTCCTTCTAAAGTCTCTTAACACTCTCATTGTGGACTTGCATTTGCAGTGCAGTGCAGACCCAGCTCTGTTTCCCATATGACGAGAGGCCGTTTCCTGTCAGCTGGCAGTGTGGGGTGTACTGAACGTGGTGTTTGTTCTGTTTGTCTGTTAGTAAATTGTCTCTGTGATGTTCGTGTTGTGCTGTTCTCGTACCATGTTGTGCTGTGTCCCTAGGGTCTGCCAGGCTTCCCCACAGTTGCTGCTCTGCACAGTAATCAGATCCTCACCGTCAAGGTTTGTGGCTGACATGTACCTGTTCAGTCAGGTCTCTCTGTATCAGCATAAAAGTGCACATGAAAAATTGTTTTTAATGTGGAGTAGGAGTGAATCCTTATGGTGTACCTACACCAACCCTCACTGCCTTTGCATTGATCTAAGCACGCCTGATGCAGAGTGTGGGATCAAATGTATAACTGTGTATAGTGTTACCTCTGGAAACACCTACATTACCCTTGGTCTTGGTCAGTATTTCATTTTCAGATGAGGTTTTTTCTGTTGTTCAGCTTCGCTGAGGCATACATGAGTGTGGAAAATGTCAGTGAACTCTATACTGGTTACATGTAGAGTCAGATAATTGTGTTAGATATCAGAGGTTTACTCTGTACATTTTTTCAGAGTGGATTTGCAAATTAAGCAGGAAGCAATCTGGTGAAGCTGGAACTTCAGTCCTTATGAAAATAACACCATTCTTCATGGCACAATATGCTGGTTAGAAAATCTGACTGAAAGTTGAACTGGTGCTTTGTCTCTAGAAGCTTTGCTGAAAGAACAACATAAAAAAATACTGATTTTTAGAGCCTGAGTAATGAAAAAACTAATCTACATGCAGAATTCTCATGCAAAACCTGGGGAGAAAGAAGTTACACATTTAAGTTATAGTATATGATTTAATTCATAAGCAGTATGTCCTGTACAACAGAGGTAATTTTTTTCCAAAAGTAAATGCACAGTTTCTTTCAGGCAGAAGCGCCAGTTCACATTACATTAGCTATTACAAATCTAATGAATATGTCTTTATTTCTTTCTCGGGCCTTCTGATGTCTATTCTTCAATTCTCTCATCTCTGATCTTCAACCTTTGACCTCACCTGCCTGATCAGATGGTGTTTCCTAAAATCAATCATGGGTTTCTCTCTGCTGATCAGCAGCTCATTAAACGCCGCCTCATTAAGGTAGTGCTTCACCTCACTGAAGTCTGGTTCTTCTTTACGTTCAGTTTACTCTTTGCTGTACCTTTTTGTCAGATGCCTTCTTATAGCAGGTTATTCATTTGAAAATGCTTTGAAATTAAGCAGCTGTTAATGGTATTAACAGTTAAAAGACTGTGGGTGGCTTGGCTAAGTGATCCACATTAAATATGCCAGCAGCTTTTTCCAGCGGTTTGCAGTGACGTGCTGGAAATAATTAAAGCACCATTTTGGGGTGTCTTTTCTTTTTTAGAGGGGAATGTTTTGACAGCTCTGTTGAAAATTGACTTTTACAAATTAATAGGTAAAAATTAAGAGAGCTAGCTAATTGTCACTATAAAACAGCCTCCCAAAACAGATGGAAAATGATGTACAACTTTATGAAAAAGCATTTATTTTCCATGCTTGTTTTTGAAATCTATCCATATATCATTCATGGGCTTGGAAAATTGCTGTGCAGATCTGTATATTCTCAGATGCGACTTTTCTTCTTCACCTCAGCTTTGTTATGATTATGCAAATCATCAAGCAAACAGATGCTTATCGAAAACAGTCACTTGCTCTGGAGAACTAGATGAGTAAAATGTTTCAAGACTATCCCAAATTTTGGCGTATGTGCTGTGGTACAAGAAGGAGTTTGGAATCTGAACCTTCTGCTCTGTGGCTGATTGCACCAGACAGATACAAACTGCTAGTCTTCAAGGCAAAGTGCTGTTTCTGCCATAAGCAGTGAAGAAGTCACTGTCCAGTTCATGGAGGCTTCTTCCAGCCTGTCTTGCACTCTTTGTGGGTGAATTGATGTGGGTTTTATGTGGTTGATGCCTCTAAAGCAAAGTTGTGATGAGTTTTTTGTTGGTTTAGGGGGACCAAGGACAAGCTGGACCCCCCGGACCTCCAGGGCCACCAGGACCCAGAGGTCCCCCAGGAGATACTGGCAAAGATGGTCCTCGTGGGATGCCTGGCTTAACGGTGAGTTAGTCTGTTGCTGCCTCGGTGTCCACATTTCTCTCCAGTGTATGCCAGTGTAGTGTCAAAGATGTTTTCTGAGGTAAGACTGGTAGGTAAGACATGCAGAAGCTGAACCACAGGCAGATTTCATGGTGGACCCGAAGTCCCACACTCACAGAGCAAGTGTATGGCAGGGCCAGAAGTAACACCGAGGTTCCTTGACTCCCACCCCTGGCAGTTTCCCCACACTTTCTAAAGTTTCTCAGTTGCACACTGCTGTGTGAGGAGAGTCTGCCCCTTTCCATAAATAATAAATGCTTCTATTCAAACTTCCAAGATAAAGCTGAATTTGAGACCTTGTAGTGTGGATGTGCTTTACTTTTCACTTCTTAATGGTTTAACCTCAAAAGTCATGGAATAAAGTGATAAACTGCTGAAGCTGCCCAAAGTATGATGAAATGTCTTCTTGTCTAAAGATGGCAAGTATGATAAACTTGCCATCTTTAGACAAGAAGAACAGTACCATTTTGACTCAGCCCCCTGTTTCATTAGAACAAGCAGCGGAATCCAGTATATTGTGCATTGTTTGTTTTAGGCACAGGATCAATCCCACACTTTTTAAACAGATGCCTAAACACTTGGCCTTTTAGCAAAGAATGTGTTTGATTTTGGTTTTGTATTTTGTGGCCTCCTTAATTTTTATTCCTTTAAAAGATGTATCTTTCCACCGTGAATGCCACTGTGTTATCAATGTGGAAATGGAATCACAGACAGGAGGGAGACATGAAAACTGAAATGGGACATGTACAGATGCACACACACCTTCACATGCATGACAAGTAAAGATTTTGGCCAAGAAGGGAACCAGCAAGGTGAGGACCAGCACTGGAAACAAACTGGTTTCTTGAAGCATAGGTTGTTACATGAGGCCAGGACAAGAAGGCATATATTTTTCCTGCAGAGCCTTTTTAGGTAAAACCAAAAAAGAAAATATCTACACTCCTGTTCTAATGCTATTCAGGTATTAACTGTCTAAATGTGATATAGCATGATACTAGTAAGATGCTGCTAAAATTTCCTGCAAAAATACAGCAAAGTTGAAACCTCTAGGACTCTAGGGCTGCTGCTACTGTTGTTGTTTTGGCTTGATTTTTTACCACTACTGTACTCATAAGTTCTAGTTCAAGGTTATGAAATGACATTAAAAGTCTGGAGCTCTCATTGGGATACTGTACTTTGACAATCTTCTCTTTCTTGTTAAAATGTGGCACATCAGGCCTTGGGCCTCTTCTGTATCTCCATTGTGTTCTTTTTTTGTGGTTAAATGGACTGTGGTCAGCAGAGTTGATGCTGGTTTGATCTGGCAAGGGCGAGGCTAAAAACAGAATCCATTTCTGACTGCAGCAATAGTGTTTTAGTAGTTCACATACATGGGGCTGGCAGAATCAGCTGGCCTTGCTGATTACAGTGTGGCTGCGTGTTGCTCTGTGCTTTTAGCAAAGGGATCATTAGTATTTTTCATAACAGGAAAGTCATGCATTTTATGCAATGAGGTCATTCCATTTTATTAGTTCTGTAGTGATTTTGACTTTAGATGGCAAGAGAGAGTTTCTTTTTATAGTTTCTAAGCTGTGGCTATCTTAATCCCTCTAACATTATGGAAAATCAGTTCATAATACTGCTTTAGAATCAGATACAAACAAGCACTCAGGTAGAAGCTATCCAGTTTGCTGCCCCTTGCTACTGTTCTGTACCCTCAGGTTAATGTTCCTGATCCTCAGAAGGCTTGTTCCTCCATGGCTGTGCGATACACAGTCAAATAGGAGAGCTGTAAAGGGAAAACTTAACTGAAACCTAAGGACAGCTTTGTCTTTGAGGTAAAGACTTGTGTGGACCTTTGAGCTAGTGAGCTGAAAACAGCAGCTGCACTGTGCTCTGAGTGGGGTGTTGCAGCATCATGCAGTTATAGGAGGATGTCCTTACAATGACCATTAGGCAGACATTGCCTCTTTTGCAGGGTTAGAGAAAGCAGGGCTTCTATTCCAGCCTGTCCTTCTCAAGAAAGAAGGTTTACAGTCACCACAGCTGTAAGGTGGTGTTTTGGGGCAGTGACTGACAACAAAGCAGTGCCTCCATGGCTTCTTTCTCCCAGCTATCTCAGTGTGTTTGCAGATGCTGCGTGTTTGCTTCTGAGTGCAGTGCAGGCATACCCAGAGAAGCAGTTCTGATTCTTTTCAGTTGCCAAGAATAGCGACATCAGAACGGTTCTCATCAATTTTAGGATGGCCTTTCTTTTATGACAAAGCTACTAAAGAAAACCCTGCAGCTGTGCTGATACAATAGTGCACGGACTGCCCTGTGTTCTGTTGGGTTTTCAAGGGAGCAATGTATAAACGAGACCACTAAAATGATAGGAGCTCTGGGTTTTTTGGATGGGTATTTTTAGCCTGTATTGTATGACTGATATGTTTTACTGTCTCTCTGTGTGTTCATATGGGAAGAAAGGGGAAAAGATAGATTCTGACTTTTAAGTAGAGTTGTGCCCACAGAAGGAGAATACATTGGAAGAATGATGGGTCACCATTTTGAAAGCGAGTCCAGGTATTTAACAGCTGAATAATTATTGCATGGCACAAAATACCAGTATTCCTGGTTTTATGGAACATGGTAATTGACAATGGTAAGTTATGCCTGCTGACTGAGGTGATGATACAGAACATTAATCTTGGAATATATAAACTGTGGGATACAGCAGATATGTGAAAATAACCTTTCTGCATCCTTTAGCACCGTGGAATGGAATATTATGTTTGGAACCAAGGGACAGAGTCAGAACACTACTAAAACCTAACTCTTGCCTTGAGAACTATACCATTACATGATTGTGGAGTAGTACTTCTTAAGATGTCTGTGATTTGGACTACCAGGTTTAAAAGCAAAAAAGTAATAGTTCAATGTGCAGTCAGCTGCAATACCTGTTTTTGAATTTTTAAGATACTTTGTTACTGGATAGAAAACTGGAGTCAGGACATGTTGCTCAAATTATTCACTCCTTTTTTTATTCAAAGGGTGAGCCAGGAAAACCAGGAGAACAAGGACTGACAGTAAGTATTCTTCCAGTTTGCTCAGAAAGTGTAACATGACACATAGCTTTTAAAATGGGAAATTCCAAAAAGATTTATGGCTGTGTATTTCCTAACCTTCCTTTGTCACAGGCTATTTGAAGCTTTATTTGTGAAGAAAACTCAAGAAAGAAAACATCCCCTGTTTAAATAGAGTCACCTGTCACATAAGGCCGACTTCTTTAAGCTTGCAGAATCAGAGGGAAATGAAACAGCTAAGGGCACAGCAAAACAAAAAAAAGAACCAAGCCAGGGGTTCACAGCTCCTGGCCCCCTCTTAACAGTGTTGGCCCCCTCTGAAGTTGAGCTGTTTCTACCTTGAGACCAATGAGCAGAACAGGAATCATCCACTTGTTTTACAGGCCAAAATTCAAGCTGTCTCCATAGCAAGGGCTCTGGACAGAACAGTGAAGACACAGCGCTGAAACTCTCAGAATGTTCTCCTCTTCTGAGGTTTCAGTTTTTTCTTCTGTGTGTGTCGAATACTTCCTATTCATTTGGAAGTAAATTGAAGCTCCACTGGTTGTAAATCAGCTTTAGCCACAGGTTAAGGCATCATAAGTTTCCGCCTGTCACGTATTCCCAGAACTGTGGAACATGCAGTGATTTTTCTCCCTTAAGATCTCTCTAAACATGGTCTTTTTTATTTTTATGAGAGATGACAGATTGTAGCCCGAGGCATGTGGTTTTGATTCCTGAGTGCTTCTGAGGAGGAAGATTATCAGTAATAATCAGCTCAACAATCAGTGTAGATATGATTGCTATCTGAATTTGTGAAGTTTTAAAAAGGCACGATGATATTTTACCTTGACAAATAGCAAAACATTTTCAATTGACAAAATCCAATATATTTTGAAAGAAAAAAACCCTAAGATTCTGAGACCTGGAAGTATCTGCTGTGATGAGGTAGTTAAAGGCCTGTACTTCTTCATTTTGCAATAAAGGTTTATCAGTTTCAAAATCAAGGCTCCCAAAGGTAGTACCTCATGTTTTAGCATGCTTCTGGTTTTTAAACTGTTCTGGTTTCTGAGAGCCTGGGAAGAATAGATGCAATAGGTAGGAAGGGAGCTTTTTGGTTTGTTTTGTTGTGTTTGGAATATTCTCCTATTTGACCTCTGGACAGAACTTACTCAAGTTCTGCAGTATTGTCTTCTTTCTATTCTAGACCAGATCTGCAGAGTCACAGGATCCTTGAGGGCTTTTAATCCATCACCTTTTAGTCCCCATGTTCAGAGCATTCCCACTGCTCTAATGTAACCATCTGTGTGTAAGAGCTAAAAAACTGTGACTACTCTGTTTCTCTAAATGCAGATGTGCTTAGATAGGAAGAAAAGGTGTTTAAAAATCAAATCAGCAAGCTTGAGTTGGAGAAAGATCCCAGATTACATGAATTTCCACCTCCAAATGTCTTCTTGAAAAGTCAGTCTGACAGCTTAAATGTTAGGGTGTGTATAGATCAAGTAAAGAGCATCAGAGTATCAGGGAGGTAATTAGTGTCGTTTTATTCTTCTTGGTGCTTCTGACATGCTCTTTGTGCCAGTACAGATTTGCAGACTCTCTTCTGTCTTTAAAATGTTACAGTTATTTGGGGACTGTCTAGCTGCTTCTGACAACTTCCGTCCTGCATTTCATGAATTTCCATATTGAAAATTCAGATATTGCTGAGGGAATAGCTGATTTCCCAACATGTATGTTGTAAGATTGCATTGCTAGAAAAAATAGGTATATTATGTGGTGAGGAGCACAGGCCTTTTCCCGCCTGGGTTTCTTTTTGTGCATTTTTCACCTATTATTTTTTCAAAGTAAAGGAAAATGGAGATCTCTGCCCAGAGGGGCTTCTAGGTTGTTTCTGCAGGAATTCTTTTGTAAGGACTTGCCTTTGTTTCACACCAAGAGTCTGCAGTCTGAGTTAGCTTCCTGTTTTTCTTCCCGATGAAATTGAAACCGGGAATCCAATGAGTTTCATAAAATACTACCAGTCCTTGTCTCCCAAAAGTCCATATGTTGGAGTGCGCTGTGGTTTCCTACTTGCCCATGTGTCCAAGGCCCTTTCCAGTAAGCAGTAAGTACTGTGGCATATATTCTGATTCTTCCTCCGAGATGGAGGCAGGATTCCACCAGGAAGAGCCCCAAATGTTGGGAGAGAACCCCTACAGCTTGAGTGCATGTGCTGAAGACTGTGGAAAGTGAAGGCTATTTATAGCCTATAGGGTCACACTCTCAGTGGCTTTAAGTCCCCTTCTGCTCTTCAAGTTAAGGAGAGCAACAGTCCTGACCTCTGGGTTATAATAATGGAGACAGAACATTTTCCTCTTTCAAAAGCATTTTTTACACCTGAATTTGGTAGCATGCCTTGGTATTTCTAGATGAATGTACATATTACCGATAGAGCTGGCAAACTTAATTATCTGTGAACCAGCAACAATATGGCTTGGAATTACTTAGTTTTCTGTTTTCTCACAAGAAAGGGAGTAAATATCTTGAAGAGTACAAGATAGGGCAACAGCTGGGACACACAAAGTCACAGCTCCATTAGGTTCAGTTCATCCTAGTGAAAAGAGGCACACACAGATACAGGCTCTGTCAGGCTCAGTTCATCTTGGCATATAGCAGGGGTGGGGTGGGGCTGCTACTGCCCCCAATATATCAGAGGGTTCCTGCAGGAGCAGTTTATCACATGGCTGTGCTTCTAATGATCACACTCTCTCCCAGCAGAAGGCTCAAGTATGTCTGTGACAGTGTATTATCTCTACACAGGAATTCTGCTTCTCAAAACAGCCAGAGGATGAGCAACAGTAGACATAATAAGTGGAGTTTCCCCACACCAAAATTCTTAGTGCTCCCATCTCCAAGGTCACTTTGAGGGAAGTTATTTCCTCCTCAACAAATCTTGTGAGTTTCACCCTTTCCTCCCAGCACCTGCTCAGGCAATGTGTGCCTTGATGTACAGAAAGTTGAAATTATTTTAATCCATTTGGAATTCTTGGAACATTCATGTTCTCCTTTCAATGGAACAGGAAATCCAGTGACTAGTGAAAAGATGACAATTTTCTCCAACTGAGAATCTGTTACCATGGTTTTCTTCATATTTAATGAAGTTCTGTGTTAGGAAATAAAAAGAAAATTTCAGGGTGATGTTCTGAGAGAGGGCACTAATAATCTTTCTCCCTCTCAGGCAGTAGAGGTTTGATTGGACCATATGCAGACAATGACAGTGTTTGAGTTCTCTGATATGAGTTCTGCTTTGGCAAAAGAGAGTTCAACTTCAAGACAAGGAATGGCTTTTCTTTTTCCCTACTTCCAGTGTAAAAACGTGTGTGGGTTACTGCATGGTGATGGGACAGTTTAGGATGTGGGAGGTTTAGTTGTTTAGTTGTCAGGAGTCTCTCCTTCTCTGTTAAAAAATCCTTCCAGGTTGTCCAAACATCAACCAGCATTCTTTTGCTCATCTGTCCTTGTGGTTGAGATGCTTGAGAAAACTCTTTGCAAGGGTTTTTTGGCTCTGTTTGTTGCTGTGTCAAGAATATGTTCTCTCTTTGAGCCAAGAAATTTCAATTTCTTTTTAGGTGAGATGGAGGTTTAAGTTACAAAGATGTGACTGCATGCATCTTTAATGTTAGAAGAGAATGAACGAATGACTAGTAGTTGAAATTTGTGTCTGGTTTCCATGACACTTGAAAGCCCTGCAGATGTACTTTCTTCAAGAGTTGAAGGTATCATTCCTATGTGCAGAAAGGATTAAGAGAATTCAGAGGGAGGCCAAGCAGTGGGGTGACCAAAGGGATTAAGTTTTGAAATATTATGTGGAACAAGAAAAATGTGTTCTGCTCAAGAGAGAAGGCCAGTAGTTTCCATAGCTTTTCAACCATCTCAGTTAAAGTTGTGTCCTGCCCCTCATAATTCATCCTGCTTCCCCTGCCATTTGTCTGCAATTCTTGGTGATAAAGACTCTTGAATACCATTCAAGGGTTTTTCCAGTTTATCTTCTCATTTTCAGAATGAATAATAGATGGATTTGGAATTCATTTCTACTGAAGAGTTAGGATTTCTGGTTGCAGGCTATTCATGAAAACTTAGAGTCAGTGATGGAAAATATTAAAGGCTGACACTGATAGATCAACATGTTCAGATTCATAACATGCAGTGGGATAGAAGAGTGTGCATGGGATGGTTTTGTACCTAATTTCCATGTGGGATATTTTTTTGTGCTTTTATGTGTAAAGTATTTTACACTAGTTCATATTAATATAAAGGAGGAATATTAAAATATGCTATGTTTTCAGCTTCTTTTTTCATAAGGAAATTTAAACATGTTTAGCATACAGCTATTTCTTGTCTGTGGAAGAAAACCTCCATGCATTATTTTCTTCCCCAAAATAGGCTTTAAAGACAGATAAGCAATTTTGCAGATGTTTTACAGGAACAGAATGCTCCAGAATAAGCAGAGAACTCAGGTAAAGGTGTTTTTTTGCAAAAGAAATCTATACTATAATGATTAACCCAAATGCAAAATCCCTCTGCTTTAAGATACATTGTTTTCCAAACTAGTACTTTTGTGCTTATACAGACTTGCTGGGCATCTGTTCAAGAAAATAAAAGCTAATGTTATTGCTTTTACTGGTTATTCAGAAAAAGGAGGATGTTCTTCCAAAGGATATAGCCATATTTGTGAAAGAAGTGGAAAAATGTAACCTTGCAGTTAAGTCTGAAAAATGTCACATCTTTAAAATGAATTAACACTATTTTTCATCTTAGGTTAAAATGAACTCACAGGGACCAGGCAGAATTGTCTGGGAAGTGCTGCTGGTTTCAATTCAGCCTTTCAGGCCAGTGGTCAAGGCCAGATTCTCAGCTGCTGTGAATCTTCATAGCTCCTCTGGGAAGCTACTAATTGTGATTTTGTTTTCAATGGCCAGAGTTCTGTAGGCGCCTTCATTGTTTTATTCTGGTAGCATGTTCATAGTAAATTTTATAAGGTGTTGTTCTTAAGCTGTTTAGCTGCAAAAGTTTATGAGAACTAGCAGATGAAATGGAAATTCTCAGCCTGTGCCTTTCATAGCAACTATTCTTGTTTTTTCACCAGTACAGTTGCACTGGGCTTAACTTGCTGGAGATCTCAGGAAAAATAGTCAGACATTTTGGAAACTGCACTTTGGTAATGGCTGCCACAACAATGACTAAAAGAATGAAGATAAGTTCTTCTTGAGCACTAATTAATAGTTACTGTGGCTCTTTTTATCAATTAAAGTAGATGGCATGGGAGGGGGTCACTGCTTTATGAGACATTATAAGAGGATTTTCATCATAGTTGATCTGTTTTCTTTGCTGACCATTCTTATATCGAGGCAACGTATCAGTATTACAGCATTGAACATTTCAGTACAAACATTCTAAGAACTGTAATCTTTATGAAACACTCCTCTACCAGGCAGGTACATATTTTCAGAATTTTATGCAAAGGCAATGGGATCCAGACATAAGATCTGCTGAAATGCAGGCAAATGCTTTGTATGAAACCTGCGCTTCCTCTTCATGCATATTTGCTAGTTCAGGTTTCCACTTTCAGTTCTTTATGCCATTACACTGGTAAGATATTGGTTTATGGGAATAAGGAAGGGATCATCTCCCTGTACTTGGCACTGGTGAGGCCACACCTCGAGTGCTGTGTCTGGTTCTGGGCCCCTCACTACATGAAGGACATGGAGGCACTGTAGAGTGTCCAGAGAGGAGCAGCAGAGCTGCTGAAGGGGCTGGAGCACAGGTCCTGTGAGGAGCAGCTGAAGGAATTGGGGATGTTTCACCTGGAGAAAAGGAGGCTCAGGGGTGACCTTCTTGTTGTCTACAGCTACCTGAAAGGAGGTTGTAGCCAGGTGGGGTTTGATCACTTCTCCCAAGTAACAAGTGATAGGACAAGAGGAGAGTGCCTCAAGTTGCATCAGTGGATGTTTTGATTGGCTGTTAGGGAAAATTTCTTCATGGAAAGAGTTGTCAAGCACTGGCCCAGGCTGCCCAGAGAAGTGGTTGAATCACCACCGCTGGACTTATTTAGAAGGTGCATAGATGTGGCGCTCAGAGATGTGGTTTAGTGGTAGACTAGGCAGTGTTAGGTTAACAGTTGGGCTCAATGATCTTAAATGTATTTTCCAATCTAAATGATTCCATTATTCTATTCTTAAGCGTTTAATGATTCTTACAGGCAGCAAAGGGGAAATACCTGTTCTCAGGAACAGTCCTGAAACTTCTTTTGTTTCATAGAAATACAGGCACATTACTTCCCAGAGGCCTTCTGGTTACAAAGAGCTTTTACTTTCACAGAAGGTATGGAAGTAAAAAAAAAATCTTTTGCATGTTTTGTTGTTCTTTGGTTGGGGTTTTTTGGGGTTTCTTTTTTGTCTGCAAGGCTTTGGAATAAGAGAGTTTTTGTATGACAGTGTATTGCACATTGTGACCTATTTTGCTGTACAACTTACTCAATGTACAGAAACATTCACATTTTCATTATATTTTTGTTAGGCATTTTCATTTGGTGTTTGTGCTCATTGTCCATGAACTCTGACACCTTGTAAAACAAATCATTATTCCTGCCCCAGACCTGCAAATTGAAAATGCCCCAGCTTTTTATTTCATACATTTCTTCAAATATTAAGTCCCTACAACTTGAATACAAAAGTACCTTGAGAGGGTTGCTAATGTATGACACCCTAAATTAATCTCTCTCTCTTTGAAACTGCAGTTTTAACCTTTACAGGGCAGAAGTTTCTTCTTTTACAACTTGCTAAAACACAGGGAACATATTAAGCATAAAAGGAAAATATAATTGTAACATTAGAAGGGAGAAGTAGTAAGAAAGCTGGACCCCAAACTTTGTTTTAACTACATTTAGCTAAATCTTTTCAGTTTGATTTGGTTTGGGGGGCGGGGAGGGTTGCCTGTTTGTAGGGGGTTTTGTTAGTTTTTGATATATTTTGTGTTGTTTTGTTTTTTGTTTTAATTTATTCTGAATAGTTATTTGTTAAGGAGCAGCTGGAATGTCCAAGTTCATTCAGTCATTTCTATTATGCAAAATACATACAAAAAAACCCCATGCTGCATTCTCCGGAGGTTCAGTTGATTTCCAAAAACAGTGATGGAAAAATGCCATTCATAGTGAAAATATTTTACCTTTTATAAACACAATTGCATAGAAGAATTTTGAACACATTTGTTTATCCTTAGTAACCCAGTTTTCCAAGTATTTAGGTATTATCAATAATTATCTCTCTCCAGAGAAACACAGAGAGCAGCTGAATTTCTTTGGAGCAAGGCACCTTGTTTTTCCATCCTCCTACTGTGGAGTTATTTGAATGAGAACCTAATTCAGTGAAGCCCTGCCACAGCTGCCTTGCTAGATTAGTCAGTTGAACATGATGGCAGAGGGCTCTTCTGAAATGTTCATGACGGCTGAAAGAGAACTATTTTTTATTTTCATTATATTTAGTTATCTTCCTGTTCTGGGCAAGTCTTGGAACCAAAATTTTCAGCCTTCTCAATTGAAGTTCCTCTGCAAATATATGTCAATTTGAGGAAAAATGGCATAATCCCCAAAAACACTGAGCAGTCACTTCATCTTAACAGTTTTCATAAACTTCCTTTGGAATTTTTGAAGCCTAGATGCTCTTTATAAAATGAGCTTTTTGACATCAACTGCCAGTGGTTTAGAAGTTGATTCTAAGCATCTCTACATGGAAGCTCTGACAACTTTCAATGATGCAGGCAGAAGACAAATAATTGCTATCAATGTAATCTGCCTAGACTATTATGGAGCAATTTTTTGGCCAATGATAGATGTCATACATATATCTGGGATAGTTTTGTTTTCTTGATCAGCTGATGGTTTTAGGTCACTCTAGAAAAATAGGCACAAATCTGGAGTGTTCTACAGGTTTGGGTTTGGGTTTTTTTGGTTTTTTTGGCGTTTTTTGGTTTGTGGGGTTTTTGTTTTTGGTTTTGTTTTGTTTGTTTGTTTTTTGGGTTTTTTTAAAGTAGTTTTCTGTTAGTGACTTAATTTCACATTTTCTGTTAAGTGGCTGCTTGCAGGCTTATGTGGGAGAGGGAAGAGAGCTGTCAATGGATGAGCTATTAAGTTTCCAGTGGCTTTGATCCTCTTTCCCAATGCTAGGGAGCAGTGTGTTAAAGAAAAACTGTTCCTATCCAGGTATGTTTTGTGGTCAGAACATTCTAAGGATAAGAAGCACTTGTTATCCCATGTAAATTGTGAAATGTATCAACTTAGGTAAGCTTTTATTTGAAATTGGTTTTCTGAGTCAATGCCATGCTGTTTCTGCAGGTAGCTGTACTGTTGAAGACTGTTCTTGTCATCAAGTGGCTCAGTGGATGTTAAACACCAGGGCTACTTCCAGTCTGAGTAAAGGCTTTAGTACCAGAAATGGAAAACATTTAATTGCGTAAGATACTTATTGATAGTTATCTGCTGCTTCTTTTCTCTGAGTGATTCATTTTAAACACACTCTAAGAGCAAGACTATGCTATTATGTAAATATTTTCATATTCAGTAACTCATCTGGAGAAACTGGAATGATGTCAGGCATGAGGAGAAAATTTTGGGTAAAAAAACGTTTTCTGCAATATCTTGAATTATATCCATCCCACAGGCTGACAGCTGCAAGCACCCGGCACAAATTCCTCAACAGAGAGTTCATTTAACATTTGGGGGATAATATTAGTAAGTGAATTGTCCTTATACCTTCATACAGTAATACTGTGTTAAGAGCTCCCAAATGGTAGTTTAATCTATCTGAAGGTCTTTAGAAGGTTTTAATAGCTTCTTAAGTAGTTATAAACTGATATATTCATCCCTTGGACATAAAAGTAGCTGGTATGATCTATGAAGAGGGTCTTCAGTTGTACTGTATTCAATCTGGCCTACTGATGGAGGGACTTTTCCTGAGACATGAAACAACCCCAAAATGTAACTGATCAACAGGCCTGATGCCCAGGATATAGACTTTGGAGCCTATTTTGATAATGTTGATCTAGGAAAAGCACTAGTTAAGCATTAATTTTGTGGAGGTTTTAGGATGCTAGAGAAACTTGTGTCTTTCTCACAGAAGAAGAGGAGGATGGTGTCAGGCACTTGAAGAAAGGGAAAAACACTGTTTGTGGACTTGTTTTCACACTCGTGGTTCCTCACCCAGCAGATCGCTCTCACTCTCAGGCACTTACTGAAAAGAAGGCTTGATTTAAACAGCAGTTTTTGTGAAACACGGTGAACTGGGGACATTTTTCTCCATCTGAAAAATATATTTACTGCTCTGATCATCACCAGTGCTGAGTGCTTAGGTACTTCTGCTTTCTTTTGAAGACAAGGGAGCAAACTTGTCACCCTCTACCTCAGAGGTGAGTTTCCTTTATCAGAATCTGTCTGTACTGGTTAAGGGAGATGCTCACAGTACTCTTTTCCAGTTAAGACAATCGGGCAAAAGTTTGGAGAAGCAACATTGATCTGTGCTTTTGCAGGTTTGGTGCCAAACCTTAGACACATGAATCCACATTTAAAGCTGCAGGGCTTTCATCCGCATCAGTGGATGCAGGACTCAGAATTACCACCAGTGGAGCTTTTTCTTGTTAGCAGTTTAAAGTTGCATTGGAGTTATGTTCCAACAAGCCCTGCATCTACCAACAATGGAGGATTCTGCAAAACCTCACACTAATTTCAGAATAAAATCAGCGCCAAATTTTGAAGGAACAATCCTTTTGTTTTTCTGACTAATTGCAGTTCTGTTATCAATCAGTTATTCTTTTATTCTTTCTCACATTAGAAGGATTTGGATTCCTCAGTTTTTGTGTTTTGTTTTGCACCCTCATGGACTCAGAATTCACCTTGCTTGATACAGCACCCACAGTTTGCACCAGTGCCCATGAACCTGGGGACAAAAGTGCATAGAACTCTGGTGGACATGGTCTGGCTCTTACCAAAACAGACTGCCACAGTGTCCAAGACATGGTTGCTTGATCTGCTTTGTATCTGTTTCTTCAGTCTACTGTGGCCACCTGGGTGCTTCAGAGACACCAGATGAGAAATGGGTCCTATCACTATCTATGAGACTTTGACTCCTGTGTGACACTAAGCTTTCCTAAGTTTAGATATTTCTTCCTGCATTCTCAGGTTATGGGGACAAAATGCTCCTAAGAGCATTCTTAATGATTTCTGAACTTAATGACTTTTCACTTGCAAATGATGGGACACATGATATATATCTGTTGGGTATAACACAGTCGTGTATGCTGATACTTAGAAGGTGGGAAGATTTTGAGGTTTATGCTTTTCTCTATCTCAAAAATACTTGTTTGCATAAACCTTGTTTTTATGCTGTCAAGCTGATATATTACTGTGGACACAAAACTGGCTGTTAGCTGATATAAGAGAGAAAAACCACAGTCATCTTAATGCTGAGAGATTTGTCAGTATTAGAAGAAACAGATGACTTGGAAGAGAAAAGATTAGAAGGGGGAAAATTTGAGTAATTCTAGTTAGTAGTTAGATCGGTTCCAAAAGTGAAAAGATTAATTGTGCATTTTGAGGATAAACTTTTACTTTTCCTTGATTTATAAAACATCAGCTGGTTTCAGTCCAGTATCAGAGTGCTTACACAATAAGACAGTCTTAATTATTCGTTTCAGTTTAAATTGGCTGGAGTTTTTGATGTTAATTGAATTGTTTTCTCTTTGCAGGGACCTCAGGGACCTCCAGGACAAAAGGTACGGTATAAACAATACTGTGAAAGTGATTATTCCTCCTGTGCCAAATTGCAAGCAGAAAAGGTGAATGGAATAAGCTACTGTACAGTGCATTGAATCAATTAGCTTAGGTTCTGAATTTTGCTTTTGCAAAATGCAGCCGTATTATGTGAGACACAAGATTTCTCATTTCCCCCATTATAGGCAGTTGAAGCAATGCAGAGCAGGCTGTTTTCAATCTGTCTGCTTAACTTTCAGGTGAAAAGGTCACTATAATTTTCTCATTCATACACTGGTACGATTAGGAAACTAAAGTTAAAACATTGTGAAAGGTGGGGAGATAAAGTTTCTGATTAAATGCATGTCCTTACTCAAGTAGATCAGTGCCATATGACTAAAGAATTGACCAGCAGAAACAAAGGACATAGGTGTTGCTGATAAATAGTGCCTGGTTGGTGGTGTTCAGGTGGTCTGCCGGTGTCTTCCTGTTCCTTCGGTAACTTGAGACCTGACTTCCTGGGAATGCCTTCAGCATTATTTACACTCATTAAAGCTGACTGCCTCAGTTTGATTGAGTGAGGTTAGGATTTATGGAATTACGCCATTAAAACAGTCCTCAGAATATCAGCAATAACAGCTAGTGAGTGGTACTTTTCCAGCATCTGACCCACATACCACCAAGGTAAGTAATTTTATAGCTGATGTCAAAAGATTGAAAAGTTGTATGAAAGGTATTTAATAAAACAGCTTTAATTGGTATGAAGGAAACAAAAAAGAGGAAGGAATAAGCAGTATTGACATATGTGAGAAAGATGCCTGGGTTGTTTATTTTTTTTTTTTCTGAGATAATGTTCTTTAGAGTGAAGGTTGGCTTGCATCTGTTAAAATGAAACTTTTTTAACAAAAGAAAGAAAAATCTGTGTAAAAATACAATCCCAAAGTATAAAAATTGATTGAATTTTAGCAGCTGTGAGCTCTACAGAGTTTGCAGGCTGAAGGAAAGGACTACCCTTGGTGTTTTGCAGTGCCGGAATGTAGCATTTTAAAGCTGAACTCATGTCTAAGCTGCCATTATAAAGCTATGCCCTAAGACTCCTGGGGAAGGATATTTTGCATGTACAACATCAGCAAAACCCATGTGCTGATGAGCTTCCAAATATCTGATAAACATTTACTTATCACAGTAGAATGAGCTTCATTTTACACTTTTTAACATCTTGTGTTTTGTAACAAAAATAATCAGCTGTCACTGAGAGGAGAAACTGTTGTATTTAGGATAGTTGATTGAGGCTGATGGTTTAGTGCCCTCCTGAGCTTTGTGTTCTAGTTTTCTGGAAAACTGATACAGAGATGTGAGAGTGTTCACTCAGGCCCCTTTGCAGTGGCTAAAAGCCATGATCATGCATCCAGCAAGAAGAGACAACAAGGATGCCAAAGTGGAAGGTTTGGGAGAAAGGGGAGAGCATTGTGGGTCATGGAGATATGCTGGGATGCAGTGTATTATTTCTTACTGATTCAAAGCTCTGTTACTAGCTCTTGGAGGGTTTTTGGGACCCTCATGAGTTGCTTCCTTCTCCTGTTTCACAGGATTTCCCAACTCTATTCATTGACAAATGTGTGCATCCATTTTGGATGCATTTCCTTTGGGTGTTGGTGATTTTTGACTAAACCAATTTCAGTGACACCTGTAACTGCAATACAGGGGGAAATGCCATACACCAATTCTTTCAGCTCCCTTGCTGAGCAGCACCATCTTTATAAGATGAGAATGCTGTATAAGCAGACACAGCTTTTGTGCTTTCCTGATTCATCATGTTTTCACTGGACTTCCATAGCAAGTTGCATAAGGGCCTTCAAAAAAATTGTTCATCACATACAAACTTACAGTATGAGACCTTTGTAAACAAGATCCCTTCAATGTTATAAATCAGTGTTAATATTTTGTTTCTGTTCTTCACCCCTTGTGTTTGGCCTGTATTGACTTTTTGATTTTGTTTGCGCTAATATTGGTGCACTTTAAAAGTGTGTCTGTTATTTGTACTGTCAGACTGAATCACTGTAGATTATCTCTTAAAAGCCTTGAGATGGATTGGTGCTACAAGTTATGAAGCTTGAATGATCCCTCTAGAACCATTAGTAGTTTTGTTCAGGTGCTATGCTCAGTTGCATAGGATCAGTCTCAAAGTTTATTGAGAGCATTAAATGGAGCAGCATTTTAATTCTTACATTTCTTGGGAAGCATCCACAACATTACAAAATGTTAGCTTGAAGCTTGTTCCTGGAAAAGGCCATACAGTCATTAAAATGTACAACATGACAATATGTCTAATTAGTATAAAATCTTAAGTGAAAGGATAGCTCAGCTTGGATAAAAATGAGTTTTTGCAAAATTTATTGCAGCTACAATAAGCAAGAATTCACCATTATTTCTAAATACTATATTATGAGATGAAAGGTTTCACGACCTGTTTAATTTGCTAAACCCTGGCGTCTGTTTCCCTCCAGGGTTCTGTCGGAGTGCCTGGTGTTCCAGGGAGAGATGGACAAGTGGTGAGTTCTCTGACTTTGTCAGCACTGCCATTATTCATGTAGTGGATTAAAGCAATTTTGGGCTTGTTCACATGAGCAATATGCAACCTTATATCCAGAGCTGTGGTTTCAAATTGGCTTTGTGGAAAGAACATATAATGTGCTTTGTGCTCTGAAGTAATTTTTTTCTAGTTTTACCTGAACAGGCAGCAAATGTAATTAATTAAGCTGAAAGTCTGGTGTTCAGGTTTGATGATGAGTGATAGGTTGTAGAAAGAAATGCATATTAATTATGTGTTGCTTTAGTCAGCATATTTACAAACAAAGGGGGTTTTTACTTTTTGTTAATTCAGTCCCATGACGCAAACACTTACGTTGATACTGGGTATTGATACAGTGCCCAATACATTGTTAATACAACCAATAAATAAAAAGAGATGGAAACTCAGCTGGAGAATGTGAGACTTAATTTTGAGGATGAAAACACAGAGAAATCAATTAAACAGAAATATTTTTGAACACAACTAGGAGGAAATGCTGATTTAGGCAAGTCACTGTCATGTCTTAGTAAAGTCATGGTTCAGAACAGCCTGCCATAAGGAGAGGTCACAGTAAATAGCAGGGCTGTGTTACAGCATTGCTAAGGTTTCTTGGCAAATCTGGGTGATGAAGTTTAAATAGTATACCTCCTTGATTGTACAAAGTATTATCCATCTGTTGTTCTCACAAGCCCTAACATTCCTAGTGAACTTCAAAAGCACTGGTAAGGGATGCCAAAAGGAAAATGTATGATATATATGTTCACCAGGTTCAAGCAGCAACAGATGGTAGTGTATAAGGGTTGTTTTAGACAATCCTCTCTCGCTTCTGTTTCCCTCACCAAGAGGCCTAGGAATAAAAGTGTTAAGATGTTTCAAATAATTTAATTCTTCTTCCCCCCCCCCCATAAAAAAAGGAGGCTATATTGTTTCTGATAGCATAATAAGCATAATACATAGTATTAGACCTGTGCTTTGAGAGTGATTATAAGAAATGATGTAATAATCATTTATTTCACTATAGTGATAGGGATTTTTTTATAAATTATTCAGAGTATTACAAATAATATGGAACAACAAAATAAAAATATTTAGAATTTATATATATTTATCTCAACCACAATTTATGAGAAAATGATACAAAACAAATGTGCACTAAGTCCTCATGTTTTATGCCTGCATTTAGTTGCAACAAGAAGGCTAGACAGTGCTTACCAATTTAGATGCTGTTGGTGTACGTAATTCAAGTAATTTTTGTGGTCTCACTATGACTGAAATGAGAGCAAAAATATACTTTGGAGCATGTCTGAGTATGCATTAATGTGTAAGAAGACTGGATAGGGTGAAGTTGCAAACCACATTGAATAGAACAGAACTGATGATTCATATTTTATTCAAGAACTTTATTTTTAATAATGATCATACAAACTGCAGCCAGAAATATTCACTCAGATGAGCACAAAAAATTGCTATTAATGAAATGTGTCAAATGTGTTTATTGTGTCAAATGTGATTAATGTGTTATTTTGGGAGACAATTTTTTAAGCTGTATGACAAGGTTGTTGCATGTCTATTTTTAGGAGGCCACACAGACTTACCTGCAGTGGTGTTTCAGGGGGCATAAAAGAAATATGCAATTGAACATTTTGGGAAGATGCAAACATAAATTTAAATGCTGATTATTAATTTTAAATTGTGCTTTAAAAACAAATGCCAAAAAATTTCAATTTATGGGTGTCTATTTATTTGATTTACTTCAACATTCATAACATCTATAACATCGAAGACATTTTTAAATTATTACCACTTTATTAAAAATGCCAGTGTGTTTTTAGTGTAGCTGGACTGCTTTACTTTTGACCTTTAAGAAAAAAAACTAAATTACTAAAATAAAACATAAGTACTGAGGCAAAAGCAACACAGATAAAAATGAATTGCTATTGCATTCTTTATTTTGATTTCCCGACTGTTGGTCGATACTGACTAGAAAGCACTTCCTTGTTTGCAGAAAATGTATTATTTTCATGTAAGATGAGGCAGTTGAAAGTTGAATGTTTCTATCTCTTTAAAAAAATAGATAAAAAAATTCCATTAGCTTGGAAATAGTGGTAGAAATGAAGTTTAAATGGAATCAGTGTTTGTCTAAACTTAGGAAGTGTAATGTAGCCTAGGACTCCCATGTTAATATTTTGCTACCAAAAGATCCGTTCTTCCAATTTCTCTGAAGAGACAGATTCTCAGTGCAGTGTGACACAGAAGATATTATTGACTGAGGACCAGAGTGGTGATTTTTTAAGAGTTGGGCTGTACTATGAGCCAGCCGCTGTCACTCCTGGCTTTATTCATTCAGATTCATGTTGATTTGCAGAATAGTTGGATTCAGCTTGCATATGTGATGCAGGTCACCCCCTTTTTAGAAGTTACGTAGTTAAAAGACTTTACAAAAGCCTTACTGTCTTGGTTGCCTTTTAGTAAGTGAGCTCACTCTGTCAAACAGCAGCATGTGCAGTGCCCTAAGTTCCAAGTTAATAGTTTTTCTTAGTTTAAAAGTCAGTGAGTGTTAAGCACATGCTTAAAATTAAGAGTATGAATGCTTTTCTCATCTGGACAATGAAGTATTTTTCAGCCAGTGTATGTCAGCAGTGAATTAGCTTTGCTCTTTCCTTAAGCAGTTGAACAAAAGACTTAGGTCATCTCCATCTTCTACATGTCTCTGTAATTTTCCTTTTTCTTTCCTTTCACCTCTTCTTTAATTGAAATAGTGGGTTATGGGAGACGATTGACAAGTCTGACCAATAGGTCTGGGAATGAGATCATAAATTCTGAGTGCACTTAGAACAGTTTTCTAATCCCTTAACATATGAACCATTTCTCTTAGACTATCTCTAGATATTAGAGTAAGTGTAATTTTACACAACCCACATGTTTTTGCAGGACTGTTAACTAGTAGATTTTTCTTGTATTCAGAGTAGCAAAATCACTGCCATAAAACCTTCACAAATTTTTTTTTTTCTTTTAGGCCAAACCCTGTGAAACATTACAGGTAGTCTTGCAAGGACATTTACAAACTTCATTTGTTCTTACATTTGAGAAACTACAGCAGGTTTACCTTGAGAACAGTACTGCAAAGGAACTGCATAATAATACCTGCAGCTGGAGAGAGTGTTATTCCTGAGATGGACCAAAACCTGCTGAGATAACGAGGAGAGCCTTTCTGAGTGCTCCTTTTCCTTTGCAGATTGTTGTGCAATCCACAGATTGCTTTCTATCACGATGCAATGGTGGATAAACTTCCCTTTCTCCATCCCTGGCAGAAGGTCCTCAGGCACTCGAAAAGTACAAAAAAGCATTGGTTCTTCATTGAGATGTGAGGTTGCAGTGATCTAAGGATATCATACCCCTACATTAATCATGTTGAAATGGCCACAAAGGGCTTCTTGGAAAGTTCAACTCTGCAAGTATAGAATTCTGGTATTTGTTAAGTGGCAGTGATTTGATAAGGACTCTCAGTGACTGCAGCAGAGACACAAGGAGAAAAGCAGAGATTCCTTAAATCAAAGATGGTATTTGGCCTGAAGGAACCCAGTTTCTGGAGTCTGTGCAACTAACTCTCTTTGCTATAAATAAGAGTTGGTCTGGAGTGCGTAAACCCCTCACTCTATACTTCTGTAAATTGCTTTTTCTTATGTAGTACTTGATATTTTGGTGGGGTTTTTGTAAGGGTGTATTGAAAACAGAATGAGTGGTCAGGATAGATCCCTTCAATTCAAGTTCTTTTGATAGATTGACAGTAGCAATTTGATAAACCTCAGAAGAATTTTCCTTCTTATCAGTAGATTCAGCATCTGGGTATGCATATTTGTTATTGCTTTCTTCATGCTTCTTTTTATTATAATTCACATGTATTTCCTTATTACTTTCTACAGTGCTGTGTAGGAACACATTTTGAAGGTAGCAATATCAAATTTCTTCAGAGAAATGAGGAAGGGTATGCATGTACTAGCATTTTTTCACATAAAGGGAGGAAACATCATAAATGCAGTTCACAAATTCTCAGACAGGTTTGCAGGCCAGCTGAGTCTTGTTGAAGAGCCTTTCCGCTTAATTTCAGTTGGTGAGTGGGCCAGGAGAGATTTCCAGTCCTTAAACAAACAATTTTAAGTTACTTTTGAGGGGTGCAAAAAGCAAGTTGAAAGGAGGTAATTCAACCCTGGTTTGAAATGGAAATCATGGTAACATGTCTGAAAAACCACTTTTTTACCCTCTGTCCTCGTCTATGTATTTTAGAGTAAAATTAGACTGGATTAGGTTTGAGGCCTCTTGTGTTTCCTTATCCTTAAATTGATTACATTCTAGTGACTGAAAAATACAGCAATACTGACAGCCTTTCTTTCAGGGTGAGGTGGATATCAACCAGCTGGTGTAGTCAGAGTTATGCATTTCACCCAAACAAAACCTATTTCAGAACAGCAGCCTCTAGGCTGTTTTTCTGTTACGAACAAGAAAAGCAGGGGCCTCCAGCCATGTTATTTTTAGCTGATTAATTCTGGATATGAAGGTATATGCCTCCAGGGCACAAAGCACTCCAGTAAGGAGAAGCATGCTTTCAACTGCCTTGACTCCTTTGATATGGACTCCAGTGGGTAATAGATTTTCAGATCTGTTCTGAAGTAGATTTTATGAGTTTGTATTGATGGATTTTTCTCATGTTACCAGCAGAGCCCAAGCAATGCTCTATACATTTGAATACTCACCAAATTCAGATTCACTTCAGTGTAAGCACTAAAATTGCCTCAATCATGAGAGTATCTGAGGAAACTGCTACAAGTATTTATTAAGCAGGGTGCTGAAGGTTGTTCTCTGCCCAGATACAGGAAAGACAGAGTTACTCTACCAATGTTAATTCAGTTATACAGTTAATATAGGCTCAAGAGTTTCAGTACTTGAATCAAGATGTTCTGGTGTGAGTCCAAATGAATATCCTTTGGGTTTTGATTCTAATTATCTGAAACTCCTGAATTGAACGGCTGGTTTGGGTATATTCTTGACATTTTAGCATTTTGCTTGCCTTGATCATTGATATCAGTTGGAAGAAAAAGCCAGAAACGTTTGACACTCAGATTTTGTTAAGCCATTTCTAGAAATTATCAGAGGATTTTGAATAGCTAAAGATGATCCCCTTTATAACTCATTCAGTCATGCCTCAACACTGCAGTTTGCTGATGGAACAGCCTTCTTTCTAATTCACTGTAGTAGTGACAGTAACTTGTTAGAGTGCTGCTATTTTTGAGGAACTGAAGTGCTTATCCTCCTATCAGGGTATTTGGGGTTAACATGTGGAACTGTCAGTGGCAGCTCCGCATCCACAGGATTGCTCCTGAAACATGGACTTTCTTGTTATTGACAGTAAACAAACATTGCAGCTTTTCTCTTTGCAAGTGAACTGTCAATATTCCACTGATGGGGACTCTGCAATTTCTCTATAGCACGTAAACAACAGCAAAAGAATCCCACTGTGTCTGCAGCATACTTCTGTGCAGGTTGTCATCAAATAAACTACTGGAACATTTACATGCCTGCTGAGTTAAGCTGATTGATTTTACGTAAGTGAATGAAGCATAGAACATTTGCTGGAAATTTTTATTTCCACCATTTTGAGACCATTTGTGAATTCAGCAAAGTCTGTCTGAAAAACTTTGGATTCTGGTGGTGAATAGCTGGACGCTTCATTGCAAGGGTTCTAGTGGCAGTGCCTTTTTCTGCAGCAGACCAGAGGCTAGAGAATTACCTTCTAGTGCTGCATAGTTTTTACATGAAATTTGGGAAAAGGAAGCTTTTCTAGCATTTTCCAATAGTTTGTCATCTGTTTGTGTATTGGGTCATGTAATGAAAACAGAAAGTTTTGGAACACAATTACCATCAATCACTCTGCACTCTGTTACTGAGTGATAATTTCTCAGTTCCTGGGTGGAGAAAGGCAAGCTGTGAGCTGAAGTTAGATATACTATAGAAAATAAATATTCTTTAAATGGTAAAAACCCCACAGTTGAGGCCACTCTTGGAGTACTGTGCCCAGTTGTGGGCCCCTCAGTACAAGAGAAAGATTGACATACCAGGTAGAATCCAATGAAAGGCCTCAAGGATGATCTCCAGAAGTGCCTTCTAACTTCAGACATTCTGTGATTCTATGAAAGAAAAAATAAATAAAAATATGCTGCCTTGATTTGAAAGCTACTGATGTGCAGAAGACAATTGTGTCTGCAACCTAACACTTTCGCTGTCCATGCTATTAAAGAGAAACTACAACAGCAGTCAGGAAAGACAACTCATGGCCTGGTGAATGTAAAAAACATGTGACTTTGAGCATTTAGCTTTATAGCTTCTTTCATTCTATCAGGTTGAAAAACAGTCTGATTTAAATTATTGTGTCGAATGAGGTTGTTGAATGTTGGGTGTTCCCTTGCATTCATCACTCCTTGAATAGCAGTGTCATTGTCTTCGGCCTCCTTAAGGGCAGCTCTGCTTTTTGTTCATCTCCAAAGCACTAACCTGTGGGGCTGAAGCATACTCCTACAGCATTTTACACTCCACTTTTACTCAAACAGTATTTTGCACTCTGGTTTCAATACATGCTTTTAGTGATAAATAGATAAAAGTAACTAAATGGAGGAAAAATAACTAACTGTACTTCCTAATGGAAATATTTTAAATTATTTTCATGCCTAGAATCAAAATGATCTTTTGGGACCAACCTGGCTGAAATGACACAATATTTTAGTGTGTAGCTAGGGAAGAGCTATCAAGAGCTATCAATCTATTCGTCTTCAAAAGTGAACTGCTCTCTGCTTCCTAACTACTTTGAGGGGGAACATTTTTATTTTTGTGTTGCGATTTGGTTTTCTTGTTTGTTTGGGGGTTTATGTTAAGGCTTACTGGAATTGTAAAAACATCTGCACATAAAGCCAGACTGCCATGCAGAGTGACAGAGGGAGACTGCCTGGCACAAAGCTTGTTTAGCTGTGCACTGGGAATGTACATCAGGGCTAGGACATAGAACAGCTTATGGGCTGCACATTTTCACTTTGCCTTATTACTCCCGGATTCCTTTTACGGACAAGAAAATAGAGGTCTGACATAGGGAAAGGGATATTTTCCCTGTTCTCTTGAACATTAGAAACAGAATGATAATCACTTCAAAAACATAAAGGCACAAGGTCATTTCTGTGTTGTCCTTCTAGGTTTGCCTTCAATCTTTCCCATTCTCAGAGCTAGTTTCTGCACTTCAAATGTCTCTGCCTAGTATTTTCAATATTACAAGTGTAGTGCTGAGCATAGAAGAGTTGCATATAGGTCAGAAATGTGATTGCTGGTATGAATGGGAATTTATTATGACTAGGTGACAAACTGAGGTTTTCACTTTTTTCTGAAGAAAACAGTTTTTTTGTTCTATTTTTGCAGTCTCCTTTTTGTCACAATAGTAGCCCTCTGCATTCATAGCACTGATACATAAACCTGTGAGGAAAGTGCAAGCTTGGAACTTCAACCCTTTGATTAGAGATTTAAGCCCCTGAAAGCATCAGCCGACAGCAGCTGTTCAAAAATGTAGGGGACAGAAACAAGCTTGTTTGGGGTGTGGGGATGAGGAGAAACAAGTGTATATTCATGGGTCCCTTCTGCTTCATTTTGTCAACTGGCAGTTTTCTTCAGGAGCCTTTTAGGTCAATCCCTTAGGACACTCATACCTAATCTCCAACAGCTTCAAATCCTGACCACTCATATATTGAATCCCTGTGCCACTTTATCAGCCTCACAGCTACTGGAGTACAAAGGGATGTTGAGAAAAGGCTGACACAAGTGACTATTTAATTCCCTGAGGGCTTAATGGTCCCTAACACTTTTTCTCTGACTTGGAAAATTCCTCACTAGAGTTTTGATAGAACTTTAGCTTTGTTTTTTGAAATAGTCCAACTCTCAATGAAATTAAAATGTAATTAATTATTCCTTTACCTAATTTAGAAATACAATGGAACTTGTTTTCATGGAGAGTCAGAGTTAATATATCTATGATTAAATCTGCCTGCAGAAGTAAAAAAGAAATAAATTCTCTCTTAATAGAAGGCTTTTATGGAGGAGTAGAAAATACATCTTGTTGTGTTTGGAAAAGCCTTTATCTTAATGCCTCTAACTTTTGAGTAGAGGATTGGTTCACATGTACTAAGTTTGAACACTGTGTGAAAATTGTTCTCTACGTTTCTGATATAAATTGCTGTTTTAAGTGCGATTGGTATGTTAGCTGTTGGATTTAACTTCTCCCCATTTTTATACACTTACATAGCAAAGGACTTTTAGAAGGACCCAGCTGCAGACTTTTTAAAATCATTTTTTGGACTGTTATTTTAATGTACTTGGCCATGTCAGAAGTGGGGTGTAGTTCTCTATGTGAGGGTTATAAAAGGTATTTCTTGTGAAACTGAGACATACACCTGCAGAAGCTTTTAGGTACTTACCCATAAGCTCTAGTTGTTTTACAGTAAAAAAAAAACATTGCATTATCATTTTATCTAAAATGAGTATCAGTGGTTTTCCCATAAATGTGGGATATAAACACTAAGAAATATCTTTTGGAGTTTTGTTTGTTTTGACTTGAGTTGTTTCTTGTTTGCTTCTTTCCTTTATTTTTAAATTTGAAGGAGGGAAAGAAGATTGAAAATAATTGTTATTTGCTAATTGATTTATGAAAATAATTTATGACTCCTTGAAGAATAATATACTACCCATTAAACATACCCAAAATTTGGAACATTGATGTAATGCTGACAGTTTTAAAATCTTTTAAAACCACTTTTATACTGGAGTATATTTTAAAAATTGAAAAGCTCCCTCTTCTTCCAAATTTCTGAGACAGGCCCTTCTCATTTTATTTTGTTATATGCCTTCTGTCTGAGACCAGAAGCACAAATGTCAAAATAAATTAAGATAAGCCTTTCTTGCAGCATTTCTAAGTTGAAGAGAAGAGGAAAGCATTGGCAATCTTGCTGGGAAAACTGTGCTTTTAAGGTTAATTGGACAGATTTTAAGAATCAGGAGTCACAGGTCTCCTTTCAGTTTAGTTTGAGATCTGTGTGTTTCCACCTCCTTCAGGAGGATAATTTCTTATGTTAATATGGGTTAATCTAGCCTAACTGATGAAATAAGGCATTTTAGTGCCCAGCTGTGGAGTACATGTTTGCAGAGTCTTTTTAAATTTTGTTTATTTCTTATCCATTATGAGAAAACTCACATATTTCATCACGTCTTTCTTAACTTCATCTTTTGTTTTCTTTGCTTTTAGGGTGAACCTGGTTTGCCTGGCATAGCAGGAGAGAAGGGAGAAGCAGGGCTCAAGGTCAGTATTGAAAATGGATTAAAAACAGAAGCACAGAGTGTGTGAGTGCATATGTAGATGACAGTCAGGCTTTCCAACTCAGGTTTATATTCTGACAGGCTTTTAATGATCTGCTCCCTCCAGTGATCAGTGCTGTAAGAGGCTTTACACATCTCCCCATAAAGAAGCGTATTCTTCTGCTGTGCATGTGTAATTCCAGGCAGTGGCACTGACACATAGACATCCACTGCCAGCTGAATGCAGTGTGCCTGCAAGTATTTGGGAATTTGGGGACCTTTTCAGAAAGGCTTTGTTTATGCCCCTTACAATGTGTTTCAGGCTTCTTTTCAAGAACTGCTGTGGTCAGCTCTTTAAAAAATATCAGAGTGAAGTCTTGAGGGCTGATCCTGCTATTATGGAAGTTAGCAACAAGCCTCATTAGGAACATGTCTCAGCCTGTATTTGTTACATCAGAATGACTCTTTGCACTTACTTTATTGTTATATAATTTGTTCTGCTGTTTTAATATTGAACAAGTGAAACAGAACATAAAGCTTATGACAACTTCATTTAAAAGAAAACTCAACGTGTCCAAGATGATGGGATCTGTGGGCCTCTTGGAATGGGTAATGCTGAATTCTAATCCCATCAGCTGCGAGTGAGCATCTCTGGTGCACATGTGCTCCTCAGCTAATTCTGTGCATCATGCTGCTGCTGACAGACATGCAAGGCAGCCTCTTTGCATTTAATGACTGGCTGCTTGTCCATCAGAAATGAAAACAAACCATTTGGGAGCACGACCTTTTCTTACTTTGTATACAGAAGAAGCCAAATTATGGCAGGTGATGCTTAATTCGTATTCACAGCTGTAGTCCCTGAGTTGCCTGGCGACTGTCAGCCATCAGAAGGGGCAAAGATGAGCCAGGGTGCAGCTCTGAGCCAGAAAGGCAGACATGAGTTGTCAGGGTCAGGCTGGTGTGCAAAAGTGCTTTGGCAGTTTCTCAAGCACGTTTTAATTTTGAAAAAAATAATGGCTGTGAGCCATCTTTTTGTTACAGACAATGTAAGGAGCACTGAAGGCTCTTTGCTCTGAAATAGTTATGAATTAGTTCAGGACACTTAAGGCATTTTCTCTTTTGAGGAACCTTCTGAGCCATTGACAGAATCATAAGACTTTCCCTTCACATTCAGACTTTGTGTTTTTGCTTTGTTTGTTCCCAAAACAAGGAGAACCGCACATAGGATTCACCTGTGTCCCTGTAGGCTATTTCTCAAAGACATACACCTGTTTGTCAGGGTCTATGACAAAATAGGGAGAGAAGTCTTCATTTTAGTACTACTGAAGCTTTAGAAAACTACATGTTGAAGTTGTTTTATCCATTGAAATCTATTAAATTTACATATTGTATTGTTCATTGGAGATTTTCTTGTTGGATTGTATTATCTGAGACATTGTCATCAGTAGTGACATCATTATTAGCAATGATAGTAATACTAACACTTTGATTTTTGTCTGAGTTAGTAACTTATGACTTTTTTGCTCTAATTATTTTCCTCAGGGTGACCCTGGAGAAAGAGGAGAAAAGGTGAGACATTTCACTTCCTTTGTTGTGGTTCTGTTTTGGATAACTTGCTTGGAGAATCGCCAGTGCACTGATTCCAAGTTTAAAAATAAAAAACCACAGCTACTCCCTAGACCTTGAGCAGCATTGTGCAGCCATTCTGAGGGTCAGATAATACTGATGGAAGTCACTGCTCTGTGATTACTGCAGTGGGATTAGTCACAGAGTGCAGTGATCGTGTGTTAAAGGCTGCACAGCTGAGGAATCAGGCAACTAATCCCAACTGTGGCGAGTCTCAGAAAATTATGAGCCTGTCTGAATAAATTAGAGATCCACACATTTCTCATAACTTTGTTTTGATGCCCTGGCACCTGTGTGGAATAAAACAATGAGGTAACAAGTGATAACTACACTCTAAGTGATACCTGGATAATGAGCTCTCCACACACTAAAAATGGAGTGCTCCATTTGTGTTTGGGTCAGTTTAAGTAGGAGCAAGGGATCTGCCCTGATGCTCTTAAGCGCTGCTGTCTGGAGAGGCACCAGCAGCACCAGTGGCACGCTGATGGGGCTCTTACTTGCAGTAAGTTAGCAAGAAAGTGGTTCTCTGGTGTCCAGTCACACCAAGACAAGACAAGGGGGTGGAATAAAACTCTGCCCTGCAAGAGAGTGTCATTTTGCTCTTCCAGCCACAATGGCTGGTAGGAGCACAGTGAGTTTAGAGTCAAGCTTCTGCATCTGCACACAGGAGCAGTTTGAGAAATAACATTAGCCTTATTCTGAGTAGGAATCTGTGTGCAGCCTCATCTTCTGCAAGTATGCAGACCTTACTTTTTAAAAGAAAGTTGCTTTTACTGAGGTGCCATTTGCTCTTGAGAAGTGTTTAGCTGTGTCTTTGCTGCTACAACTGAATTTCACTTCCAGATCCATGTAAATCTGTGTAATAGCAGCTGGAAGTATGCTTTGCCAAGGCAATTCATTTCACATTTTCAAAAGCATACCATAAAAATATTCCAGGGAAATCTTGGAAGTCTGTACCCCACATGCAGAAGTATGCAATCATGAAATATGCATCATGAAATAACTTCTTCTGTTAAAATATTATTTTTTAAGTACTTCAGTATTTCATTTGTTTCCAGACATAAAAGGAATAACAATGAATTTTAACATGTACTGAACTTTTGTTAGGTAAAAGCATTCTATTTTTCCATAATTATCCTTTGTCTTTTTCTAAAAACCGTAGTTACGAATACCCTCAATATACTTTATCATGTCAAATGAACTTGGCATGACATTCTTAACTATTACTCTTCTGTATTTCATCTATGGTTCCATAGTTAAAGTGGTGCTAGATTGTTAGCTAGTTCCCATTTTATCAGTGACTGTGATGAATAAATGGCTAAGTCCTCTCTGAATGGAATTTCACATTAAGGTTTTCAGAACAATATGACAGATACTGAATAATGTTATTTAAATAGTACTACTGGTTATCTGACCAAGATTGGGAATATTTTTTCTAGTCTACTTAGGCTCTACTTTTATCAATATTTTTGGCATTTTAAATACTTCTTGCACTTTACATGAACCTCAAGTCCCACAGAAATTTTTAGCCTATATTCTTAACATAGAATAACAAAGACTATTTGATGTAGCCTGGACTTCTTACATAGTTACATGACTATGGGTTGAAATTAGGTCTTTTTACAGATAAATATTGTGAAATTTTTATTTAGAAATTTTGGACACTTTTTGAGTAGAAAATGTCTACTCAACCATGAAAAGGTGTTATCCAAACATCATCTTTTGAACAATAAAGAGTGCAAATAATTTATGTAGAGAGAGAGTCATTTGGTAGCTCTTTAGAGGAGTGATGTTTAGTGAATTTTTCTTAGTTTGTGAATCATTCATGGAGGACTTCAGTCTCAGAGAGTCTATGCTATAAATTACTTGAGAATCCTAACAAAAAGTACTAGAATTGTGTAACTGTCATCTGAATTTTATTTGATGCATCTAGGTGAATGTTTCTGTGTTGGGAAAAAAAAATGTACTGGTCATTTAAAGTGCTGAATCATCATTAAATCATTCCTTCCTTGCTAAGCTGCAGGGAAAGATGGTAGATGGTCTCAGTTATAGTGAAGTCTGTATAAGAGATTGCCACTTCCTGACCATGTCACAGAGAGATTGACTGTCTGAATAACAAAATCAACTTGCTAACAATGTTGGAATGCTGACTCTTCTCTGCATACTGCGTGCTTACATGAAATCATTAAAATATAACATGTATTTTAATTACAGGGGGATGCTGGCGAGAATGGACTGAAGGGTGACACAGGAGAAAAGGTATGCTGCTTCTTAGTTGAGAAGAAAATGTGTGCCTTAGGCATGCTCATAGTGTATATAACCAACTAATGAAAATAATTTGTTCAAAAGAAAAATGCCTTTTGAGCTGGGCATTTTTTAAAGGTGAATGATTTGGTTGAGTTCATTTTTATTAACAGCAGAAAAATTTTCACTATGCTGTTCAACTAAGCATAAGATTTCTGACTTCATACAGCAGTAGCTGTAGTACAAAATACATCATCATGTTTCTAGCTAGCCCTCCTCTTTGTTGAAATTTTCATCATACAGAAGCTTTGGTCACAACCACCAGTTGGAACTGCTCTGTTGAATTATAGCCATGTTTTCTGATACACCCTTTAACTTTTCCCCTTCTGTATTTCCATCAAAGAGAGGGACCAAACCAATATGGGACAAAAATTACAGTATCGTGATAGGCAATTTCCCTCCAAAATTGGCAGCTGGAAAATCAGGAGCTGACAATAACCACACCTTAAATCTTTATTCCAGGTGACATCAACAGTAACCTCACTTTATACCTTCTTAGTTCATTGTTGCAAAATACCAAAATATTGCAGAAATCACCAAAAAAATAGACTTTGTCAAAAATTTTATATTCTTGAGTTTTCTTTTATGTGAGACTCACACTCAGAAAATTGAACTGGAGTTTTCAGTGTGGTTTCCTTACACTAGTCAGTCTTTACCACTCAGGTTTGCACATGAGAAAGAGTCAAACATACTGATCTCTTCTGGCCATCACTTTTGAGCTCATATTTTTCTAAAAAACATTTATTTTAGTGACTACACTTGGGCAGAAGCATAAACATTTTTTTCTTGAACCCCTGCACGTGTAATGATTAGTCAACTTACGTCATTTCAGTGCAAGGAGAAATTTATAATAGATTTAGCAAGCTGGTAAGGAATGCAAGCAAATCCCTCAGGATCTATCATTTGGGTACATTAAATCTGAACTTTGAAGAGCACAAAGATTTTTAAGGCATATTCTAAAATCAGCAATTAAAAATAGACATTAGTTTTAAGAATAGTCAAGTTACTTGATTCTTGGCGTAAATTTAAATAATACTTTATCTGCAGTCACGCTTATTAATCCAGATGAAAGTCTCAAGAACCTTATTTACTTACTTCCACAATGTATGCTGGTAACATAATCTTGACCTACTTGTATGTGATTTAAAAATATAATCTGCTACAAGTATGAGATTGTTGTTCAGATAGATAGTTCTACAATGAGTAAGTGGTAAGTTTATAATCTCTCTGGGTGGCCTAGTGCAACTTCACCTGTTGCTTTTCTACTTCATTAGCTGTGAATGGTGAGATTGCATCCACTAGAATGCCAATATTGCCCATATCAGTGTACACGTCCCCCTGTTTGGGATCTTTTTTTAAGGAAAGAAAAAATTTATCTCTTTCTTTCAGTGGGAGATCGTTTCTGCCCAAATATAAAGTTTTAAAAACTGCTGTGTGAACTTTCAACAGTTAGGCAGTCAAGTTGGGATCAACTTGTGGAAAGTATAGTTTGTCAGGAGACTTCCTACATATATTGCTGTATCTAAAGAAATTTCAAGACGCTGCTGAACTTCATAATGCAGAAGTCTCCCATCTCTTCTAGGCTCCATATGAGTTTCAGAGGTGGGGTGGTGACATGGGAATATATTCTGTTTGTTTGGAGTGCACTGCTTTAACCCAAACAGGTTAGAATTCTTTGCATTAATTTTTACCAGACTTTGCAGAGCTGTTACTTCGTTGACTTTCAATATTTTTCTTCTTCTTCCCTGCCTACAAGACAATCTGCCACCCAGAAAAAAAGATACAGTTCTTAGAGCAGAGCTGCAGCTTAAAGTTTCTGATAGGTAGCTTTGCAAACAGCACTTTCTAGTGAGTTTATGAGGGTGATTTCTGGCAGATAATTTAAGAGTAAACTTGATTACTTTACACTTGAGCTACTTAACAGGATTTGTATTCTTTCCTGTTCTTCAGCATAGGGGGAAGTTTTTGCCCTGTGATCATTCTGTGTAATTCCAGCATGAAGATGCCCAGCAATTTCTAAGCATTTAAGTGGCAGAGAAAATCAGAATGACTGTTTTGGACATATTTACTTAATTTGTTCACAGAGCAGACTTGACTATTTTTTCTATATTTATTTGTATTTCTGTATGTATATAAGACTTATAAGGCTCTTTGTAACGACTCTTTCTAAAAGAGCTGCTGAATGTGTTCAGAGATAAGTCTAGTATCCACTCAGTTCTGGGTGTTCAGCCACATACATGTACAGATGCCTTCTGCTCAGTAAACAAGCCATTAATTCTCTGTAAATAAGCAGAGAACATTGCACTAGATCATAATGCTATACATAGGCTTAAGGGATTTAATCCATAGTTCATAAAACTTACAGACATTTTTTTAAAAGCTTAAATAGTGTTTTGAGAGAAATAATAATTTTTTTATTCATATGGTGAGAGAGTGACATACCACGTGGCAACAGATTCAGACCTGGTATAGGAGCAGGTTCCTGTTTGTGCAAACAATGTAGCTTTGTTTACTGAACTGCTGTACCTAGTGACACTCAGAAATATGGACTAGGGTCTTTGATTCTTGACCTGAGACTTTAGAATTAAAATGTCTTTGTTGAATTGTCCTACTTTGAAGACAGTGTAAATGCCAAACTTGAGTTCTTGCCTCTGTTCTCTGTGTAGCCTTGGTCCCTAGAAACTACCAATTATCTTCCTTCTTTGTACATTTTCCCCTGCTAAGGTTTTTTCATTTTCAAACTGTCTTGACTCATCAGTGAATTGAGAACATAATGTATCATAATTTTTTCTTTGATCTGATACTGTTTTTATACTTGCATGAAGGTGGATTATAAATATTTTGTGTCGTATCTTCTCCATATCCATCACTGCTCTTTGAACTGTTTAACTGTTTAATGTGTCTCACTAGTTGCTTTGGCTTTGTAGCAATAAAAGGCTCTAGAGGCTTTCAGTTGTACATGCTTGTAAGGGATATTAGCAGTGTCACTCATGCATGTCTGTCAAAATGAGGCAGCTCAGGTTTCCATGCATATATCAACCTCATAATACTGATTTTGGTGTTTCCTTCAATCAAGAGCAAGCTGCACTAACTGTGTATTCCTATTCTTCAGAGGCCAGTGAGAATGTTAACTGGTACAATTTAATTTTGTGAGATAATACCAAAAAGATGCCATAGCCAAACATCTTCCTGTGGCATTCACAGAGACATCAGGAATGGGTGTTTCCTATCTGTATTTTGTACAAAGAGTATTAAGCATTTATTCTCTGCATATACATCTTCAAAGTGTATTACAGTACAGGATTCTATTCTGCCTCTGTAAATCACAGGCAGGCTGCTCAGGAGCTTGGAGTTGCTGCTGTGCAGCAGCTTGCTACTTTCAGTGACCAATGTACATTTATTTTAAATAATGAATAATTAAACAATTTTTCAAATAGAAGCACGCTAGTCATCTTCCACAGTGTATAGTCTGACTAGCAAACTTTTCAGTAGTTTTTTTTTTTTCTTTTTTCTTTGGCATATTGTTTAAGGGAAAAAAACAACTGATCATCTGTCCTGTGCATATCACTGCCTATGAAATTCAGTCAACCTAGCCAAATTTAGGCAAATCTTTTTAAATGCTAGATGCCTTCCCAGAACAGAGACCTTTCCTGAATACGTAAATTACCATGGCTGTCTCATCCTGTAAAGTATAACATTTCATGCATTAATCTCTCAGTTTAAATATGCTGGAGTGTTGAGGAAATAGAGCTATGACCTAGCTCCTGATGCAGATAAACTCATAGGTCACTGGAGTTTTTTTTCAAGGTAAATCTTCATTAGCACAAAAATTTTTGTCAGTTGAGACCTAACACTTGCCATCTATAAAATTAGGTCAAAATGGTAACTTATGTTCTTTGTAAATAGCAGTAAATTATTTTTAATGTAGATCAGCAATTTAGAGATGTCAAAGTATGTCCCATCTTCTGCCTTTGTGAAGTACATTTATACAACATCTGCAATTATTACATCTACGTTATTATCTGTGAAGTTTGAGGTTAGCTATAATAGATGCTCGGGTGAGTGAAGCTGAATCTCTCTACATGTTCTTGAAAACAATACTATTCCTTTTCTGAATCACACTGATGTAATTAATTAAATTCCTGTGTAGCAGCACAGAAAACATGCAACCTTGCTATGCAGTTATTTTGCTATATGATGTTGCCATACTCTTACATGATTTGTTTTATGTGTTTCCTGGTATATGTAGTAAGAATTATTATTTCTTGTGGGTTTTGTATCAGGGTGACCCTGGCTCTTCTGCGGCTGGAATTAAGGTAATGTAGTTCTAAAGAAGCTGAGGAGGGAGAAGAAGGGTGGTTGGTGCATGTTTCTTTACAGTGTCACAGATATTTTGGGTATCAATGTTACGGTTTTCCACAGCTCCACCTTTAATTAATTTTCCCAGATCTCATGTCTTTCATCTGTTTTCATTTAGGGTGAACCTGGTGAATCTGGACGGCCTGGACAAAAGGTACTACTTGGAAATGTTTTGTTTCCCTTTTCTGCTGGATTTTTGATAAATGATGTTACATCCTTGTTACCAGTAGCACTTACCTGTACTGGGATGTATCAGAGGCAGTACAATTTAGCAGCACAAGGATGTACACATTTGGTCTATGATAATTTTGTATTTTAAAAAGTACAGGAATGATGATACTAATTAACATGAAAAGCAATTTTGACTAACCCACCTTCCCTTCTAGCCACAGCATACTTCTTGCTTTGAAAGCTTACCCAGCTGCAGCTGGTGAGAATAACAAAGAATGGCTCTGCTCCTTCAGTGATCACAAGCTAACCCTGCATGTTTGACTACTAATCTTCAAACTATGGTACACTTTTAGATCTCATTAGGAAGAAAATAAATACTGGTTAGAATCCCTTTCACATACACCTGTGAGGGGAATCAAACCATCAGAGGCATGCAGTGTGTTTGGAAGGACACAGACCAGGTAATGCCACTCTGTTCTTCCTTCCAGTGTAAGAAATTCCCCTGAATGCTGGGTAGCTGAGGCTGCTTCTGCAAGGAAAAGTCCTGCAGGGGTTACAGTGACTGTGCTGCACAAGGCCCTCTGAAGCTGGGGAATTTGCTCTTTGAATCTACAGTACATCCACCACAGTGAATGCTGTGCCTTCAGCTCGCTTTCATGAGAGTAGGGGACAGGGCCTGCAGAGAGAGCAAAGAGACAACAGGAGAACTGGATTGGTGCATTGCAATACTTGGTTTCCCTCGGGAGCCATTGGCACTGTTCTTGCCTTTTACAACATTGAAAACAATCCCCTGCACACTGCTGCCAGAGTGGAACAGAGTCCTTCTGCCAGCTGAGATGTTCCAGACAGACAGTCAAGAGAGAAAATTCTATATAGTGGATGGCAGGACAACCATTTTCTAATACTCAAGGTCTTTTGACTAAGCAAACCCGAACCGGTATAAATAAGAAATTAAGGATTTTTATTTAAGAAATTACAATTCTCATCAGAGACTAAACAAAGACTATTATGGTTGCAAAAGCAGTTCCTTAGTAAAGTGCAGTTTTAATTAGGAAAGGTAATCAAAGTAGTTTAAAGCTATCTAATTTACAGAATCATTCAGTGTGCGCATTCTGCAGTGTGTGCTTTGCTTGGGTAATAAACTAGAAAAGGCACTTAAGCGCCTGTGGAGATTCATGCTCTCATTAAGTGGCTGCCATGGAGGCAGAACTAGCAGTGATTTATCAGCAGGTTCCTGGTTCTCAGTCCCAGGCACTCAGATTTTATCTGATTCAGGCAACATGGATGAGTGAGAGGTATGCAGTTTTTCTATATTCTCACCTTCTTTTTCACACCAAAGTGGGGCTTAGTGACTTCCTTCCATTCACCTCATGAGTTCCCAGTGTGCTGCCTCCAGCCAGGTGCCCCATGTGTGCTGCTCTGCACCCCTACTTGTTCACACCACCAGAGGTTGTGGGAGGCTCTTTTTCCAGCTGGAGGCACATCTCTGCCACCCACCTCATCTCGATGCTTTTCCTCGTCTCTGTGTCCTGTTTGTGTTTCCTTCCTGTGTCTTTTCTTTCTTATATTTTCCTTTTTTCCTCTTCTTCTAGTTGTCTCTTATCCATCTTCTAAGGACAAATATGTGTTGATCTGCTCTCCTGAATACTATTTGCATGAAATGAAATGTGGCAATATTTCAGCAGTCTGACATGGCTGTTGTGGGCCATATTGTGCTCAGAGGTGACAGGGTGACCCATGCTGCTGTTATGTGATAGAGTTAGTACACAGCTTTGGTTTCTTTCAAAGTCATTCTTCTTGTAAATCATACTCAAGAGTTTTTATATTAGGAAAGATCCAAAGAAAAGCAAATGCTATGCATCCATCTGCAATGCTAGTTTTAGTTAAGAAATAATGATTGATTTCATTGTGTTTCATATTGATGTATCTTTTAAGGGCATTTTAATTATTTTAGATTACTGTGACGCTGAACTGGCTCTGGTGGATCTTTTCTGCTTATTATGTGTGAATGTATGGAGGTTGGCTCTGTCCCAAGACTAAATAGTGACCTACTGCAGCAATACTAATATATTACGAATTATAAATTTTCAAATTCTGTGCTTAATAGTGAAATTTAGTCCTTCCACAATTAGGTGAGAAAAATTGATGGTAATAGTGCCAGATGTATGGCTACTCATGCAAAAAGTGGAAAGACAGAGTAGGGGTTTGGAGTTAAAATTTTGTTAGTGCAATGGAGCATTATTCTTTTGCAAGAGTAATAACCCATTTTCTGCTTCAGAAGATGATAGTCAACATACCAAAAAGTAAGTGTCTGTTGAAAATGGCATCCTAGCCTCTATTCTTTCATCTGACTTTATAGCAAACATTTTGAGGCTGGAATCTTTCCTGTGCCTTCAGGCAATTTGAACATGTAGAACTTTGGAGAAACTAAAACAGACAAAGAAGCTGTTATCAGATCCTTCTAATACCACTTAAAAATTATTACATTTGGTAAAGTGATTTGCAGCCCTTCTATTGTGTTTTTCAGTTTGTGGCAGAATGTAATTTTGTCATGAACATTTCAAGTCTATTTAATATCTCTGCCTCAAAGAAGTGTCTGAGTGGTGCAGTTTGATGAACACCTATATTGTGTGTACATGTGTTTATGTCTCTGTGTGTGTATACACGTGTGTATGTGAGTGTATGAATGTGTGTAAGCATGTGTGTACATGGACACATAAAATATTTTAATAGCACAGCCTGTAGGTATCAGCCCAAACCACAGAGCTGAAGTCTGGATTTTTGTAAAGCTCATGAGTGTAAAAAATCTGGAATATAGTTCAACTCATTATAAAGGTAGAAGTTGGCTTCAGAGTTCAAACCTGAGCTTCCAGAAAGTTCAGGGAATATTCAGATCCAAGGTGCTGGTTAGAATCCATCTCTATATTAAAGTAAAATCCCCAGCCTTTTATAGTAATGTTTTCTTCACGTGTTATTGCTCTTTTTTTTTTTTTGTTCATCGTCTTTATTTCCCCAGACAACATCTTTCCATTTAGCTGATATCTCAAAATGACCATTTGTGAGAATGTTGTCATTCTTGTCTTAGACTAATTTCAAAATTAATGCATTCAGTTTTCAATACTTGTTGGAGAATTACCTTGCAAATAGAGTTCTATTGGCCCTTTCATTGCAATTTTAAATAAGCAAGGCTTTTCTGGGTAAGGCAGTAAAAGGTTATGTTCCCACTATCTTTCATGACACTGTGTATATTCACAGATAAAGAACAATCTCTGAAGTGATGCTATGGATAGCTCTATAAAACTGATGGCCCAGTTATAATTAGGCAGTCCTGCTTGAATTGTGCAATTTAAACCAAGCTCTTCTGAATTGCTTTGTAGCTAAATCAGACAGTTACACAGCACAATATCTAGCTCAGAGTTGAAAACGGAACAGAATTAAACATCTGTCATAAGTACGGAACTTAAATGGCAATGTGAAAAATGAACCAGTGCTGCTTGTTTTCTTCTCTGTTGCTGAAGGCTGATGTGAATTCATATTTGGCTTTCCTGATGGGGATTTCCAACTTGTGTGTCATCTTCACATTGAAGGTTCCCAGAAGATATCCAAGTACTTAACATGACTCTTACTAATTGTACATTTAAGTCACTCATTTTGAAAAAAACAGTCCTGCTGGAGCTGGCTAGAAATCATTCATGCTCTTTTATCTTGCTGCAGAATTTACAGGGCTGTGCACTGGATAGTGACCATAACTGGATAATGTCTGTAATATTATGTAATTTTCCTGTATAGGGTGAACCAGGCCTTCCTGGGCTTCCTGGACTCCCTGGAATAAAGGTAAATAAACTGTAGTACCTGTTGTGTTGGGGGGGAACACCGCAACAAGGGGGAAATGTAAGAATGTGGCTCAAATTGACTTAATGTACTTGTCTTACATCTTTTTCTGTGTTTCTGGTATTAAACTGGGGTTTGTTACAGAAAGTTCTCACATGGAAAACTGGGTAAATGTGTATGGGTAGGCAAACAGTATATCTTACATTAAAATGTGAGGCAGAACATTCTGGTTATTTTTTAAAAAAAATATAAAATAGTAGAGGTTTGTAATTTTTTTTTATTCAATGGGAAAGTCTTGTCATCAAAGTTTTACTTGGTTTCTACTTCGATATGTGCTTTCCAGTAGCAATATTCTACTGAATTAGCCAAGCCTCCAGACAGAGAACTGCATTAATTATACACAGTCTGTGGAGACCTGGCTCTGTTGACAAAAATACTCTGTGCTCTATTACATAGCAGTGATTCCCAGTGACAAATTAAAATGTTTTAATAATATTCTGTTCAGTATTATTTGCAGTAGCTGACACAATACCTGGTTTAGTCCCTGGCTTCCAGTTTGTCTGGAATCTTTAGGTAAGCTGATACAAAAGACACATAGCTGGTTTAGTCCTGGAATATGTGGTTGAATTGGGAGCTGCAGACATTTGCACAGTTTGAGCTGTAACTGTGTGATTCTGCACAGAGTGAGCAGATTCACATACCCTGAGTGAGCACAGATCAGAATGGCCACTTTTCCTTTGTGACAAAGACCATCCTTTCAGAAAACAAAATCTCTTTGAAACTTTTTGTTTGCCTTCCAGCATGAGCCTGTGTATGTCTTAAGGAGAAAGTTTATAAAATTTCCCCCGTAAGAAGGAGGATAAGTCAAAGACCAAACTTGTGTCCACTGTGGTAGGATTCAGGATTTATCTCATGGAATGTAACATTTGCACTGATTTTCTCAAGAGACCTGTGAATTGCCACACCATTGAGGCATAATGTCCCTTCTGTGTTACTAGTGAATTATGAGAAGAATTGAATGTGCATATTAAATTTTGTGTGTTGTAACAGCTGAAAATATATTTCCCATGGAGGTTGTTCATTTTCTGCAAGAATGAACGCCATATTGAGTAGTGAAGATCATGCAGAAGAAGAGTCTTGTGTGATTAAACTATTTTTATAAGGGCCTTTGGCAGCAATCCCTATTCTGTTTAACAGTGAGCAAAGAGGTAGCTCATTTGGAGGTCAGTGAGGCACTTGCCTGAGGCACTCGTCCTGGGGACACTTGCCAAAAGCAACTGGAGTTGTGGCTGGTGTTTGGGGTTTCCGTGTTCATGCAGACCACATGTCCATGCATATGAGCAGTAAATAAAAAAGTCTACATCTGAGTAGATTTCCCAGACTGCTCTGGGAATATTACTTGTTGGCAATAAGAATGGCTCAGAAGGGGAGCTTCCAGAATCACCTGAAAAACAAATGTGAAGTGAAAAATGGATAAAGTGTGGGAGTGAAAATTTGTTTCCAAATTTAGTAGATACAGTGGAAAAACAGTGCAGTTGCCTGCAGAATAAAATGGAATAATTTGGTCAAATATTAATCATTTATGGAAGTACTTTCTGTTTAAAATCTAGTCCAGAGGGAGGCTGGTGGTGTTTCAGTGAAGAAATTTCATCTAGTGCAATTCTGTGTTGAGGTGGCTGCCAGTGGCCTGGATGGTGACAAGCAGGCAGAATGTGCACAGGAGAGAGCAAAGCATTTCAGGTCACATCACAAGTGCAGGATGGGTGCTGTTCATTTCAAGGCATTTGTAAACTCTATTTTATTAAGCAGTCTGTAGTAAAAAACCCTCGTTTTTTCTGAGTCACTGAGGCTATGTTTGTGAGAAGTGGTTGCAGAAATCAGAGAATGGCTGGAGTTAGGAATATGGGCAGTCATCAGCAAAGGAAAAGCAGTAGTTCATCCCCTTTTCTCACCCTCCCTTTTAGCAAAGATATAGGTACCACCATGGTAGGATCATTGTGTTGATTTACAAAAACAGCATCAGTATTATCTTATAGAGAAACAAATTTCCAGTGATATGGAGATTGATTGAAAGCTACTTTGAAATAGCAGTGCCCGTATGAGAAACTTGAGCAGAGGAAATTCAGCTGTCTGGAATTGGAATCAGTTGATGCTGTCACCTTGTACGAAACTTTATTGGAGCAGTGACTTTTTTCTCCTTTTTTTTTACCCCTGATTAATCCTTGTTGCTTGTTACAATTTTTTCAGGGATTTTGAGGTCTGTTCCCACATGGACTTTATAAAACTCTCAAAGATATGTCTTTGCTATTCTATCTTAATAGTGATTTGCAGTAGTGATATAACATCAAAGACATAGCAGAAACCTCTCTCAATGTCATTGCAACATCTAAGAACTTGTTACAAAATATGTTTCCATAAGGGAAATTTTTCCTAACAAACAGATTTACAGCATTCTTGTGCATTTGTGTGCCAGCCCAGTAGCTGTTGGCAGAGATTTTTCAAGCCTTTTCCAAACTTTTTGAGAGGTAAGGAAAAGATCAAGATACAGGTTTATTCTACACATTGAAAATTCCTGGATATAGTTCTTAAATGCTAAATATTAAGTCCCCTTTTGTTTAAATCTGTTTAGTAGAACTTAAAATTGCTTCCTTGTGAATGTGTCTGTGCAGTGGCAGGCTGTATTATGAAATGTTTTAGGTAACTGTGCACATGCACAACACTCTTTGCAAATGCTCAACCAGCCTGTACAAACACAAATGCTGTGCCAGGAAGTGCCCTGTACTGTCCAGCTACATCTCATCTCTCTTGCCGTGGCCAAAGAGGCTTCCCAAGACATTCAGTCCTGTGTGCTTCAACATACATAAAGGATTAATGAATACTAATCACTGAGAAACTTCCAGCTTCTTATTATGCCATTTCAATTAATTAATCACTGTTCCTGGGAACCTGTTAGGGCTTGGCTGAATGTGATACTGGTGTCTGAATGAGTGCCAACATTGGACAGACATGCAAGTCTCATATCTGAATTCAGGGTATGCTGCAGGGTCTGTTATTTCTTACTTTTCTAGACCCATTTACTGTGCACATGTGGACTTTTTGGGAGTTCTTCCTGTTCCCTTTCATTCTCTCCTCATTGTCAGTTGATGCCATGGAGGAAACACAAGTGCAGTCAGTTATTTCCAAGACAGTGAAGAAGCTGTCTGTGACATACTGGAGAAGCATTTCTCAAGCACCTGTTGCTGTTTAGGAATGGCTGGAAACCTAATGAGCCCTGAATGTGTTCCACCTAAACTCAGAATATTAACTCATCACTCTACTATCCCCCAACTGATGCCAAGCAGACACAGAAGTCTGTCTGTGAAACACAAACTTCATGTATCTGTTTTATCTCATAACTTTTGTAGGAAGATAGCTACAAAGCAGCACTTGCTTACTGTAATGGAAATCATGCGTGCCCTCATTCATTGTAATGTCAGACATCTCTCAAATCCATTGCATTGCATTTTCTGGAATTTGGCCTGTACAGTCCTCGCTTTCTTCACTGCAGTGAGAAGCCATCACAAAGCACAAGCCTCTTCTCAGTAACAGCACTTTTTGCAGGATCTAGATTTTCTGTGATATTTCTGGCATTTGTACCTCAGTTTTTAAAACAAATACTGAACCGAAGCTTATGATCACATGTAAATTTTTATTTTATTGTGTTCAAGAAAACTGAACTAGTAAATGGTTTGACATGAGAAGAGAAAAGCTGCTCAGCCCTTAGCTTTTGGGAAGTATGGAAAGCTTTCTGTGTTTCAAAATCCAGTGAGAGTGGCTGAGTCAACAGACTTGCCAGTGTGCAATACCTTGTACCTTTCTATACAATTACTTGGGGTTCACTTCCCTGGGACTGTGCCTAAGCAAGGTTTCAGAAAAACCTGGATAAGTACATGAGAATTTGAATCAATTTTATATCTTTTTATTTTTCTTTTTATGAAAGCAAAAGCAGTTCTAATTTTCTTCTGTACTTAATTTTTTTTTTTTTGCTCTATACCTACTCAGACATCTTACCCTCTTAAGACTGAAAGACTCTCTGCTCCACACATTTTTAAGGTCGAGAAGACTTGATACTACTTCAGTCAGTTAGTTCTGTTACAAAAGAGAATTTTCAGAGAAAATGAGAGGTAATTTTCAAGCTCAATGCATAGAAGTTAGTCTCCTATTTAAACTATGGTAGAAAAGAGAGCAACTGTTGTTGAAGCTTATGTATTTAAGTGCTGTTCTTACCATCTGGCAGCAAAATGAAAGGAAATCTGAAGCAAATGGTAGTTCTAAGCATTTTGGTTTGGAGTTGATGCCATTTACTGCCTATAGGAAAGTTTGGTAAATTTCCCTTTTCTCACAGAAGTTCTTAGGAAGGCTGTTCACATTTTCCTAATGCATTTTTCTTTTTTCCTATTTCCATTTTTCTTCCTGTTTTTATTCCTTGTTAGTGTTAACAGGAAACCTGCAGAGTCTGTCTCTCTCTCCATTTCCTCCAGTACTCAGATATTCTTGCCCAGACTTCAGGTCATCTTTATCTGATAGGTCACCATCCTCAGAACTCTTTCTAGCCTGAACCCAGGAGCTGGAAGGGACCATCTGACTTTGTGACAGGCCTGTCCAAATCCTGGATACAGAGATGGGCTGAACATGTCAATTGCATCATTGAAATTTGAGGGAATTTGTTTTTCCCTGATAGACGCTCGCTGTAGCTTTTATATATATATATATGTATAAAAATGCAAGTATGATCAAATTCCCAGGCTTTCATCGTTCACATACAGTGTTCTTGAAAGTGGGTCCTCTGCCTGAGCCTCTGAAAATGCATAGTATAGTACAGGTTAAGTACTGGAGAGTAGATGATAAGGATGGGTGTTCTGGGTGAAAATGAGAACTGATATAAAAAAAATAGGACTTAGTACCTGCCTTTGGTGGGCTAGGTTTCAGAAGTATCTCTGTGTGTGGGTAGGTAAAATACATTGCACAACTGTGCAATGTGTTTTGAGTATTGCTTTCCATAGTGGAAGTATATATACAAGCATATATCTGTATGTACATAGTTACATATCTGGCCTTGTTCACTGATTCCTAGCTGTCTGCATTCCATATATTATGGCAGAAATCTGTTTCATAGTGTAGACATGTAATTTCCCAGAACTGAGAATCAAAGCCAGAAAATGAAATCATCATTAACATTGGATGGTATGTGTGTGTCGGGAGTGCTTGTTTGTTGTTCAAGATACATGCTTCCAGTTCTTGTTAGTCTCTCAGAAACTATATCCTCCAAATCTCTTATTTTCTGTCCTGGAAAGTGCTAAAACATAAGGAACCAAAGCACAGAATGTTGCTTGCTTGCTCTAAAGCTATTACTAGTTGGAAGACTGAGCTTATCAGACCTACTTCACAGCAAATGTTTTATAGCATAGTTTAAATGTTCTTTGTACAAAAAAAAAAAAAAATCAAAAACCCCAAATCAAAAATTTTGAAAATAGTTGAATAATCAAAGTCCAGCATCCTACTGTATTCAGAAATCAACTACTTTGTCATCCACGAAGAAAATTTGACATCAGTATTTTGAAGTTATTTCTGTACCTCAAATACACATTTTTATATGGCCAGAAATGAGGGTATGCAATAAAGCTCCTTACCTTTCAGAAGAGCAACAAAAAATTTCTTAAGTTTGTCATCTAACTCTTTTCTAACAGAAACAATTTGGGGCCAAACACTTCTTCACACTTCAGTCATTGAAAAGAATTAAAAATTAGGTGCTCCTTAAAACAAGTGTTTTTATTCTGTCCTTAAAAGCAGTTACCATGCTGACTTGAATTATAATTATCCTATAAGAAATCCCTTATATGATGCAAAATTAATGGATGCAGAATTAATCAGAATCATTACTAGTTCTAATAGCACTCTCCCAAAGCAACATACTTTCTAAGCAAACAGAACTTAATAGCAAGAAGAAAATTAGGCTCATTAAAAGCAATGTATGTCATACAAAGTGAAGCTTGTTGTGAGACCTCAGGGTTTTAGCCAGGTTGTTTAGCCAGGTTTTACTTCTCTAACTCCAAATGAATCACGAAGTCTAAATACGCATTTGGAAATTCTAAACCACAATTGTTTTTCTAAGTTTAGAGACCGATTAGGGAGTAAAGATATTGTTTCAAATGCGATGAGTGAGCCAGACAACCTGTTTTAACTGGCAATTTCTGGAGCCAATTCTAAAGTGATATGAAAAGCCTTAACAAGACCTTATAAAATGGCGTTAGGGTTGTTTTTTTTTTATCAGATTTCCGTGTACCTTGTTCATTTCCTTCTTAGGAGCTGAATACTGTAGTCCTCCTGAGAGTGAAATTCCCATGGACACCAGACAATATATAAAGTCCTTCGTAGTGACAAAGTACTCTCTGAATTGTATAGTCTAAGGCCAGCTGAGTTTCTGAGAAATTGCTTCACTGGAAGTAAGTGCTGCAGCAGAGGGAGGGCATGAGCGAGCACAGCTTCATTGACCACCATGGATTGCTCTGTTACAGGATCCTGAGAATTTGGCCCTCACTTATCTCCAGAGTGGAGGATTTGCAGTATTTTGGTTAGATAGCAACCTCAAAACCCAAGTGTTTTAAGACAGTAGATGGCAACTTCTGGAAAATCAGCACAGGTACCCAGGAGCCAAATCAAATTTATTACAGCTTCATAGCTGTTCTCCAAATTGTCTTGCATCTGGGTTTGGGGTCTTTTTTGATAGCTCTTCTATATAACTCCACCTTTGCAGGATTCTTTCAGTAGAGTTAGGTGAGGAAAGGGCATCATACTGTTTTTGTTTTAAATATGCTCATAGGTGAGCCAGGGTAACACTGGAGACAAGCACTGGTCTCTTGATGTGATTAAAATGAGGACCCTTCCACATCAGTGCTTGTGAGAAAGGAGCTTTGGGGTCTGCCAAAGTCTGTGACTCTTGAAGAATTTGCATGCTGGCCCATGCCAGACACAGGAATTTTTGGAGGACCACTAGACCTGCAAGCAGGAGTTTGTAATTTCCAAGCCTGTCCAAAACGATGTGTTCAAGCATGGTTGTGGTTTTCTTTCAGCCCACACAGCTAGATTCTCAGTTTATGGAAAAGGTGGTATGCATCCACCTTTCCAGAATCCTCCACAGAAATTAGGGATGCTCTGGCATGGTTTGCCAACTCAGAGGTGTGCACACAGAAGTCTTTACCTTGGTACAATTGGATTTCCAAGAGAATGCTTGGGAAAGGTGTTTGTGTGTGTCCTGCCTTGTGGCAGACTTGCCACTCAGCCAGGAGGCACAGACCTTCCATGGTCTTGGCAATGGGGCTGACATTGAACAAAATATTTCAGGACGAGTGAGCTATGTAATAAAGGTCAAAGTTAGACATTTAAATTTCCCTGGCTAATTCTAGTGGGTAGCACTAGATGAAAATGAGGATTGAAATTACATTCTTCTTTCAAATTCATGGTCTAAAGGTTGTTTTAGTCACATTTCTGTAGCATAGAGGAAATAGTGTAATAATCTGATGTAGCTGGAACATAGTAAGGTAACCATGAGACTTACAAATAGGATAGAAATTTCAGAAATTGAAGTGAACTTATTTCATTGTTACAGGGAAGTTATGATTTGGATGCCTTTCTGCAGCACAGGTTTCTTTTTTAGGAATTCATTGATTGGTTGTGAAAGCATGTGGTATAGTCATTACAAGAATGATTAAAGGAGGAAGAAACTTCTGTGGGAAAACAATTTGCCCAACAACTGCTGTTCTCTGCTGAGTGCATGCATCAGCATAAAGCTTTGTATTTCAGGCACTGGGAGAGGACTAGGTGTGTCTGTGAGAACAAAGTTTCAAGAATGGTGGTGGTGTGTGTCCCAGCTGTGCAATGAAGGCTAATTCTGACCAAATATGGTATTAGAGCTACATTGTTAATAATAAACATCTGCCCAATTAGTGATGTTTAAAACAGAAATGAGCAGTGAAAATGGTATTTCAACTGCTGTACCTTTTTTAAGCAGAAGTCCAAGTTTCAGGCGATTATGGGTTTTGTAAAACTTAAAAGATGACAATGAGAGTGAACTTAAGCGCTCATTAGGGTTAACCTCTAATATCAAAGCTAGCCTCTGCTTCAGCCCATTAAAGCTTTGATCATCATGAAAACCAGTTATAATTATGTCTAGATAATAATCCTCATAAAAATCTGACTATCCTCTGAAGTAAATTACAAGGTGACTTTTTAATATTAAATTTTGATTGAGCTCACGTTACACTAGGTTTACAGCATTTTAGGGCCCTTTTCTGTTTCAGACTGTTATGAGGTGAAAATGAACATTAACAATGTTTGTGAATGGTAGTATATAATGTGCTATCTGACCCGTTACTATTTCCACAGTCAAATACTTGAGAATGCAAATGAGCATGCATGGAGGTAGTCTCTTAAAATATTAACACATAAAGGCACTAAAAATTATTTTTAATATCATAACATATCACTTCTGTAAACTGGAATAAATTCACAAGCTTAGTTGTTTTTTTTTAACCAAGCTGCCTGTGTTGTGATTAATACAAATTGCTCCAAGTCTTACAGTAGATGAAGTTTGAATGCTGAAATTTGCCTTGTTGGCATCTTGTGCATTGTGATGATTTCTAAGCAGTGATTTCATAACTATGCCAAATGGTTAAACCAAAATTAATTAAAGAGTCATCACTTTCTCATGGCTTTCTACACAGCTGCCAAACAGTATTTCACATGGAGGAGTTCCTTACTTTTCTTTCAAAATGTAACTGATTAACTCCTCTTCCAGATTTTGTGTTCCCTGCCCTAGCTTTAGCAGGCAAAGAAGATTGCTGTACATTCTAACTAGATAAAACTTTGATTTTACTGTAAGAAGTTGTAGTGAGATGTTAGGAAAAGTATTGCAAGTCTTGCTTCCTCTGGTTCCTTGTGTTTGTTTCAGCATTTCACGGTAGTGCAGAACAAATTCTGAGTTCATTTAAGCAAGAGACTTAAGAACAGGAGGTGCTTCAGTGAACACAAGAGCTGCAATGTTACCAAACGACAGTGCCCTCCCAAGCAAGCCTTTGCTCTTGCTTTCCTGCAGCTACGTGCCAGCTAAATCATACATGTCATACATTCACAACAAAAAACTAAAGCCCTTAGTTCTTGATTCTCTAACCACATTCCTCTACTGCCCTGGAATCTTGTTAGTGTCATGGACTAATCATAAAGGTCTTTCCCTTGAGTTTGCATAGCAGGGACACCAGCATGCCTTACTGAGAGGAAACTGTTCTCTTTACATTTCCCACAACATTGGCAGTGCCAATTTTGATAGATTCCTTTTTTTTTCTTTGCTATCTGAATGGCATAAAAGATACCATAAAGCATGAAGTCAGCAGTATTATGGCAGGATGCAGTATACCCAATGAGCATTTTACTTAATGCCTTGTGCTGTGGTTACACTCAAGAGATTTGAAGTATTAGAGAAGACATGGCTTAGTTTCAAATCATTCAAACATCTTTTTACTTAGAAGCTTAGTTCAGATGGTAAATCAGATCTGTCTTTTAATCTACTTATCCTCTCTAGCACTGGCTAAAGGGAGAAATGTGTGTTTTTCTTAATATAGCCAGGTTTAAAGACTGCAGTTTGTTTCATGTGGGATAAGAATACACTGTTGGATCATGTTCAGCTTGGCATCCACCGTAGCTGCTGCCTCTTTCCCAGCAGAGCTGCTGCTCACCCAGTCCTGGTCTCTGCTGACACACCACTTCTTCCACTCCACATTTCAAAATATTTTAAAGCTCTGTGTCATATGAGACCTGTATTCTACTTATGCTAGCTAAGCCACCAGCTTATTCCATTATAGATTCCACTAGCTTTTGCAAAGCATCATTTTCTTCTCTCTGTAGAGATTTTGGGGGAAGGTGGGGCTTCTTCTTGGACTTTGGCCAGAAGTTTTCTTGTGGTATACAACTGGTATAGTCCTGAGCAGAGAGAAGAATTTGACTCAAAAATTACATTAACCTTTGAGTGACACTTCTAAGCCTTACCACTGAAAAGAATCATGTAGTCACTGCATATTTTTTCTGCCTGAAGTCATAATAAGCTGGCCAAAAAATTAGCCTGGGCAAATTCAGTATTAAAACAATATGGGGCTATCGAGTACCTTCTCATTCTAAAATAAATGATTGAAGCTGCATTGTTCTTCATTTACTGACATTAGAGTGCTTCCATCTGCATGATGACCTTATGTTACTCTTGCTGGTGTGTACTAATATGAAGACTTATATAAACTTGTAAGTTTTTTTGTCTTGTGAGAGCAAAAAAAACCCACGTGCTTCACTCTGACATGTTTGTCTCAGTTTATTTATTTACCATATTTTGAACCATGGCCAGCTGGAACTTCATGTAAGAAAGCTCATTATTTACTTGTATTTTTTTATAATCTAAATGGAGGTCTCTGGGAGCTTGCTGTGGTCCCTGATATAACCACAGGAAAGATTTCTTTGGCTTTGAACTGTTAATGATGGATTGCTGATGAGAGCACAGATGAATGTGCAAAAATACTTCCTAATTTGCTCACCATGTGCAGCATACCTGTATTTCTAAGGAGGGGAAGAGATGAAGAGAAATAGTACTCAACTGCTCATATTCACTGTCTCTGTATATTCTCAATAATGATATCACTACAGGATTATGATCTATCTGTCTTCTAGCTATTTGATGGTTAATTCTTAGACATTAAGTTCAGGGATATTGCTAAAAGGCTAATAAATATTAATTGGGTTACATAACTGATTTTAAAATATACAATAGCTTGTGGATATATCTTCTTGATTCAAATATATCTGAAAAGATAAAAGGTTAAATAGCAGGAAACCTCCTTCAGGAGAGTTTGTGAATGAAAGCATATGGCTTATTAATCTTGCATTATCTCCCTTCAGGCATGGAGACGGGTGGTAAAATATAGCCTTACTCTTCTGCTCAGTGCTGCTTCTGCTGCAAGTCTGCTTGATTCTTGCTATTTTTCTGTCCTGTTTGTACAAATGAATGGGAAGGAAGGAGGCAGAACAGAGAGGGAATGAGGAGAGCACTGCCTTGTTCCTAGCTGTTCACAGCCAGAGAAATTGTCTGGCTGCAGAGAACTGAAGTATTTTACTGAGAGAATGAGGAGGGAAAGTACCATGATACTGCAGGTTTCTGAGTTGAAAGGAGATTCAGCACATCCCAACAGTACCATCTCCATTTGTCATTGCTGTGTCACACACCATTTCTACCCATCTATTCACATGCTGCAGTAGGAAACTACCTCATAACACATGACTGAAATTAACTGTCCCTTTTTAAATTTAGGAATGCTCAGATCGCTCTTCCTGCCTTCAGACTTGCTTGGATATTAGTTTGGTGTGTTACATTACAGACCAGTTTGCATATTAACAGTCCTTAACCTCATAACCCCCACATTTGACGCTTTCTGTTTCATTTCCACCTCGTGCTGTGTGGCATCTTGCTACAGGAATTTCTGGTGATGAAAGTTACCCGTGATGAAAAGTGCTTCTGTATATCTGCTGCATCCCAGCCAGAGAGTTGTGAGCAGTACAGGGGAAAATACTGCCCAAAATAAACTCGTGTTATTATAATTGCATACTGCTTAATAATTAATCCAGCATTCATCTCATGTTGTGTTTTTAAAGGGTGAACCAGGTTTCATTGGTCCACAAGGAGAACCTGGGTTGCCAGGGCTGCCAGGAACAAAGGTAAGGATAATGGACCAGTGTGCTGGTGTGAAGCCCCTAGAGCTGATGTCAAATTCAACTTCCCTCAGCCAGCAGCAGATACTGAGACCAAGGTTGGAGAAAATGTGAAAAGTCATAGACCAGTGCTGTGAGATAGATCTAGAGATATTCATATTGATGCCCTCAAAAAATGTGAAGGGAGATGTTCCATCATAACTTTAACTAATAAATAATCTTTTTTCTTGTTAGAATCCCCAAATTTAGTTGTTCAAGAGGCAAAAAAGGCATGAGTGAAGAAAATATATTTTCATAAATGTGATGGTTTTTAGGAAAATGGCTTAAAAGTGTGCAGGGAGTAGAACTTTGATACTACACACCATATTCTGAAAATACAGATAAACTAAACCTCTGATTCTTCTGTTGTCTTGGTTTCTTTGATCCTGCTGAGTTGGTGATACGCTAAAGGCTGCCCAGTATTTTGTGATATATGTGTGTCTGTTGCAATAGGGTGACAGAGGAGAGGCAGGCCCTGTTGGGAAGGGAGAGCGAGGTGAACCTGGAATCCCTGGACCAAAGGTCAGTCTGATTTTACATTGGAAATGTTTTCTTAGTTTTACACCTATGAACACATCTCTGCCTGCTGAAAGGTAGAACAAAACTTGGTGAGTGAGCTTTTAAATGAAAATTCTGTTTAATACTCTACTTCAGTCTGGAAGACAATGGCAGTCTTGTGTTCACAGCTGTGGAACTGCAGTCTGAATGGACTCTTATTTGGTCTACAAAGTAAAGACACTACCTACGTACACTGTCATGGAATTGGCCTAATTCATTCCAGCTGAAGTGCTGACCTCTAGGTCCCTAACTTTCAGCATTGAAGTTTGAAGTCTTTGACCAGTGTAGCTATTGAATGCAGAGAAAATCCATTTTGCATGCTGTTTTCTAACTCTTTAAGAAAGAAATATAACTATATTTCAGCATTGTCTTAATATTTCCCCTGGTGTTGATATTATCAAGTCTTTCTTTCCTAATGCATTTTGAAAACAATAAGGTTAATTTTGTGCTCCTTGGCCAGTTAGTTTGTATTCACCTGAACTGTTGAGAAAAGAAGTTGTGTTAATACTTTATTTTAATCTCCTTATGTTAGAATATTTAACTATCTTCTCTGTCTCTTGGCTATCATTTCTAAGGAGCAATGGAATGACATCATTTATTCCTGAAAACCAGTGATAATGATGCCTACTCTTTACTAATGCCAATACTACTTTTCCTTTGGAAGGGTGGAATATATGACCATTGCAATCTGGAGTTAAAGAATATATTAATCTGGGTGCTATTAAATTAAATACCTTTAAAGATTCATTATCCTGGTAATATCAAATAAAGTATTTCTGCTATTCCAAACTGTAGTTAGCCATTACTAATTTCTTTTTCTCTGCACTCCCATTTCTCTGCCATTTTTCTCCCATCTTGCTTCAAACAGGGGAAAACAGGTGAACCTGGATCTAGAGGCCCCAAAGGGTCAAAGGTTAGTAGTAAAGAAACTGTCCTTAGGGAACAAATTAACACGATGATTTTTAGGGTCAGTTATTTGTGCTGTTTCACAGAAACTTCACTTACCTCTTTAAAAGAAGCTGTAACAATCTGCAGTGTTCTTTATAAGTGAAACGTTCTGACCTTCAATTGTAGCTAAAAAATTTTGTCAAGTCATATGGGATTTGAACACTGTGATTCTAATCCTTCTTCTGTTATAACATCCGTTCCACTCTGCTGTTGTTTTCCTCATGCAACTTGGTTTTTCTCTGTGTAACTGATGTGTGTTAGTCCTCCCACATGCCAGGACCCAACACCTGACTGTGCTGTTACTGGGTTTGCAATAATTTTCTGGATCCTCACTTTGGTGAGCTAGGAATCAGTGGTATTCCACATACTGCAGGCTGAGATGTGATGGCCAGAAGTCCTACAAAGGCAAGAGCTGTTGGTTGCATTACTGTTTTAAAAAGAATACTTCAATTGTATCTATGTACCCATCTGTCTGTCTACAGATGTAGTTGGTCCACATATATGGAGAGAGAGGGAGATAATGTATGTTTTTCTGTTGCTTTATCTGCTGTGCAAATACTGTTCCCACTGGATTCCTTCATGTTTCTTGATGGAGTCAAAGCAGAACGAAAATGCATTTCTGTAGGTGGTTACTGAGGAGGGAATAAGGTCAGTGTCAGAATAAGGGTGACAGGACAATGTGGGCTGGTGTGATGCTGTTTGCAGTACTTGTAAAGTGCTTGAAGGGCAGCCGTAAGTGCTGAAGGATGTGATTAAACAAGTGCCATTTAACCTCATTCATTCCCACCAGAAAGAAGCACTGGAAGGCAAGGGAACTGATGACAGGATTCAATTATCAGAGTGAGAGTAGAAGAGTAAATCAGCCTCTCATTTGACTGCAGTACCTGGGCACCTCCCACATGTGCCAAAAGTATAAAGATAGCCCCTTTAATTCCTTTTTTAGCAAAAAAGGATATACAGTTTTCATTTTACCTGCATACCTGTCATGAAAATCTGGCCCACAGAAGTCAGGCTAGTGGTTGGGAACTTCATTTTTTAACAGTTCCAATAACATGTTCGCTAGCTGCTGCCACGGCAGCACTGAAAGGAAATGCAGATGGCACAACCTTGATTATGCCCTTCCACCAGCCTGCTCTCCATATGCCATCATTAGCTCTATGAAAGTTTTCTGGTTTCTTTGCATTCTGTTACCACTGGTGAATTAGTGATTCTTCCCTGACTTTTACCAAAGTTCTCTAGATTTCAACAGGAGCGAAAGTTGCAATTTTTACACATATTAATTTTGAGCAATATAAAAATATAAGAAGGTGACTGTGAAATAAAATTAATTGTGGATGCTGGGTTGTGAGTGGATAATCGTTTGAAACATATTACTAATAGCCAGGAAAAAAAACCTGTTTGTAAGCTGGTAGTGATCTTAAGCCTGTAACAGAAAGGGCATCAAGAAACTCTAAATCTGAGAGCACTGTTGTATATGTAAGGATGGCAGTGTCTCAGAACAGGGAAGTTCAGAAGGTTAGTGGAGGCATGATCACAGAAAGGAAAGTTTATACATTTTGAAACACATTTGAAGAAGTTTTTGACTGCTTTCAGACTGAGTGATTTCATTTCTCTAGTATTCTCTTCAAACTTTCAGTAATAGTGTCATTAAGAATAGGGACGTTGTACAAATTGGTTAATTGGTAATCTTCCCATTTTTTGGTTCTTTGGGATTTTTTTCTTGCAAACTGATGCATATAATACTCTTAATAATTCACAAAGAACCAAATACATCATTGTCAATTCTACCACTACGTAGATTTTGAAGGACTTTTTCTTTTCATTAAATAAGATTCACATTCTGTTTAGGATGATAGGTGCTGTAAACCAGTTCGTATAAGAAAACATGCTTAAAACAGAAGAACTATGTGATACATTGTCAAATGGCATATCTGTTTTTTTCAAACATCATTTTTCATAGGGTGATACAGGTGAGAGAGGTGACACAGGATCTGCAGGTCCGCGGGTAAGTCTACTTCTTGTCTGAGCTCTTTGGTTTGTACTCTTAGATTCAGTCCATGTGAACTGAAATTGCAGCAGTGGCTAAAACTCCAGGTGAAACTGAGCACTTGACACTGTTGGAACATGGTTGCTAACTGGCCTTTAATATGATTACCATCACTTGCCACTATTTGAAGCAGTCTTGCATCCACAGTTTGTGGGCAGGATGTTACAAGCCAGATGTTCTGACATTGTTCACAGCCACTACAGACCTGGAGTGTAGGAACTGCTTAAATGTCCTCCCTCAGAGGTCTCATGTATTTGCTTTCCCACTGCAGCACAAGTTACTGTGCACTGACTTGCTTATTTATCATTACTAAAAAAAAAATGTTTTCCTTTACATGCTAACTTCCCTGTTGTGTGGTAGTATATTGTAACTACATTAAGAGTCCAACACCACAGAATCAAGTCAAAGCATGTGGCAGTAGTTAAGAGTTTAAAAACAGTCTTTGGTTGTTTCCAGATTTTAATGGAAAATGTATTACAGGGACCTCCTGGACAGAAGGGTGATCAAGGTGCAACAGAGATAATTGATTATAATGGCAATATCCATGAAGCTCTGCAGGTATGCAAACATAACAAGAGTGAATTAGCATAGTCTGGTCTGGGAAAAAGTCATTTGACAGCACTGTATTTCTCTTTTTGCCTAGAGCTTGAAAACATTTTGTGTGCAAAATTGTTGAGCTTATTAATCAGGAATCGCTTTCTGTATTTGGAAACTAGGTTTTCTGTTTGGTGCTAGACAGACTGTTTCCCTGATACAAATTAGCTGAGTGAATTAGTTTCATGTTCCCTGGAGAGTATTGACATCATCTAATGAGAACAAAACTAATTCATTGCTGTCTTTAGTGTTTAGTGCTGAATTAGTGTAATAAACCACATACACAGGTTCAACAGAAGTGTCTGCTTTTCAATTCATGTATTATAATATTGACATTTCTCTTTACCCTTGTTTTCATCCTCTTCTTTATATAAAATGCATAGAGCAGAATATTTGAGATTTGGAAACCGTGTAGCATAGTTCCATTAGCAAGCTGTGGATTCAATCAGCAACTTGAGTACATTAAGTAGACCAAGTACCAGTGTTCTCACTTATTCATTTCTGGAAAACCTATTTTGACTGGTGTGCAGAAAAGTGTTGAGGATTAAAGTGGGGTTACAAAAAGAGTGAATGGGTGTTTGCATAAAAGCAAAGGACCAAGATGACATATGTCATTGCAGTCAAGGTGATTTACATTGCAGCACACTCAGATGCAAATTCTGTGCAGTATAACTCCACGAAAGTGAATGGCTTGCTTATGTGAAACTGAAGACTGGATTTGGCTCATTGTACCTCTGATCACTTTCTCACTGCAGCCAGTGAACTTTTTTCCTTGCATTTACTCAGTGGGAGTGGGTAAATGTCTGACCAGTCATTTGGTTTTCAAGACCGTTCAAAAAATAAAAAAATCTCACTGCCTTTAATAAATCTCAAAGCTGTGTATGTCGCTAAGTCTGAGTCCACTCTTTCATTGTGTCTGTGGGGAAGTCTGTATGGGCATGTTGTGAGGCTCTGCATTATGTTTGCCTCATTTGGTTTGCTTGTAAGGGAATTCAGACACACAGCTTTCAGTCATCCAAATCCCTCTCTGGGTTCCATGCCTAAAGTAGCCTGAAATTAATGTTGTGTATTACCAGACAGAGATTTACCAGGGGTTTCAGCCCCTCTATCTCCTGTATTCTGTCTTTGTATAGTAACTCTGGCATCAGTCTTACTTTCAAGCTTCCTCAGAAAAGCTGCATCACATAAAGAAGCCTTAAAAGTGGTCAAAAGCCTTTTGCAGTGGTTGAAACATATTAGAAAGCCTTTATCCCATTGCTAATCATTCCAAATGTCATCACCTTCTGATCCAGGGCGACAAATAATTGATATTAATGGGAATGGCTGTGCAAAGGAGGGTGTAAGTAAGATTATATAGGATCTGTCGAAAATATCCTTGCCAAATCCAGCACAGTCCTTTCAGATGGCAAACACCCATTCCTAAATCTCCTGGTGCCAAATTCTTAGGGGCTCTGAGATTTTCAATTCTCTCACAGAAGTATATGAGAACTTCAGTGCTCAGCACTGAGCTATGAACTTGCACGGAACTTGGCCTGCGGATTTAAGAAGTTGACAAGAGTTTGCAAGATCTGAGCTACTTGTCTCATGTTAGAATTTAGTAATAAATCATGAAGCAGTCTAGCAATTTAGTTACTTTGCCTTGTGCCTCCTATTCAATCTTACATGCAATCTTAAAATTGTCATCGTGATTTGAGCAAGACCCCTGCTGTGAGTATGTGGATTTAGTTGCAGGACCGAATACAAAAGTAATTTCTCTGTCAAAATTGCTCTTCACACCTATTCTGCAGAATTTCCCAGGGCAAAAAGCAGTAGTTCCAAAACTTTAACCTTCATAGGAGCTACAGCATTAGATATTAAAATACCTGCCACTGTAAAGCAATCCACTACTGTGAACATGTAAACAGTACTTTGCAGTGGTTATTTTAGGTTTTCATACCTAGATAAACTGAACTTCTCAGTATTTTTAAGGTGCTTAATATATGTCCATTAATATGTTGAAGTTCAAAGGATATGAGTATATTAAAGCCATGTGTTAGAGAACAATTTTGTTCAAGTGCTTTGTATTGAGTAGGTTCCAGATCTTTGCCAACAGAATGTATTGTTGCACTGACACATGGAGATTCTTTTAAAGCTTAAAACAGAAGATCTGCAAACATTTATTTGCACACTGGATAACAATTAAAAAAGCAAATATTTCTTGTTCTGTTTAGGCCAGTAAGTTCTTCACAGGCAAGCTGCAATATTTGGGGTTTTATTCTGTTTAAAAATATAGACAAGCATTTAAATTACATTTAAATACTTTTCCACTTGCTTTTAGATTCTTTGGCAAAAAAACATAGTGACAGGTCGAGGTATTTTGCCTCCTTCCATGATGAAAATATCCTTTGTCTTTCCAAGCATTTAAAGCAGAATTGTAGTGTACATAGCTGGGTTGTGGACTGGCAGTTTTAGGTTTAGAACTGCATTTTTATATGAAGAGGAATGTTGCATCTCCACTCCAGGAATCGTATTTATTAGTTAAGGATTGATGCAAAACCTGCAGGCATCAACAAAACGTAGGGCTAGTCTTATGGTTGACTTCAGACACCAACTCATTATGTTTCTGTAAAAAAATTAACACATTTTTGAAGATTTCTTAATCATCGTTTATTTGATCTCTTTAATTATACAAAACTACTGTATTAATCTAATTCCCACAGAAACCAAGCAGCTAATCCAGCGGCAAGGGTTAAAATTAACAGGGGTTTTATTCATGTTTTTGAAGGCATGGTGTCTCCTAGATACAGCATAGGTTCTGTGGAGATTATAACTGTAGCAAACAGAATTATTTAGATCATTGTTTAATTCTGCTACTGACAACTCTTTAATTTTGCCAACAGAGGGTTGCCACCCTGACTGTCACGGTAATTCCTATTTCATGACTTACTGTGCGTTGTAGAACTTCTGCTTTGTGTTGCAAGCATGTTCATAATTCTGCTAGCTCAGGACATGTCTTCATTGGATGTCAACCTGGTTCATCATAACATGTATGGGTTTCTTTGCTTTGTGTTCCCATATCAGAGAGCAAATTGTTGAAAGCCATCCAACAATGGAATCAATTCTGCTCCTTCTGAATTAATGGCAAAACTTCATTTAAGTACAAGACTGGGAAAACACATTCTTCTTTTTTTGTTTCAAATTCTTCTCTGCAACATTGCTGTTAGTCATATTTTCCCATCTGTACCTACCCTTTCTTCATATTAATGCAGGGAATTTTTAAATGTTGGTGTGGGGTTTTCTTAAAGCATCCCCACTATGCACCATCCAGACCAGTATTTGATATATGACACTGTGTCCACAGCCTGAGGTAGAAATGAAAAAAATGGTTACAGCTTATTCCATGGCAATTTCACAAAGCACTGAGTATCCCCAGATGCACTTAGCATCTTTTAGCAGAATCTTCTTTGCAACTGGTTGGAGATTTCTCCTGGTCTCGGATTCTGTTGGATCAGGCAGTGAGAGCTGGCAAATATGACTGGGTTTTGGTCTCATTTTCATTAAGGGAAGCAGTGCCATTTCATCAATAGGAGCAGAGGCCTTTATTGTAGAATATGAGCTGTACTGTTATTTTAACACTTTTTTTTTTTTTTTTGTGGTAGTGTTGTGGTTGTTGAGAGCTGTCATAGGTTAACAACTTGTCCATAACTGGTCTTGGTTCCCCTTGTGTTAAATACCTAACCCGTTTTGTTACTGTAGCTGTATTAACATTTGCCCTATGCTTACATGACAATTTCTTCAGGAGTTTATTTAAAAACTGAGGGGTTTGTATTTTCTGTTTAGGGACCACCAGGACCACCAGGACCCCAAGGGCTGCAAGGGTCAAAGGTGACCTTCTTTATTTTACTCGTTGTATCTTAAGGATGGAGTATGTTCTGTGTTTTTTTAAATGATGTATGCACACAGGTAGATGGAGCTTTCCAGCACAGTTGTTGAATTGTAAATTCATCAAATATGCCAGGTTTCTTACTTTGTACCCAGATTCTTGAAATAGAGCATTCCAGAACAGGTGCTTTGTTCAGTTGCCACACACAGATGCTCAGCTAAGGACCAGCAAACTTAATTAGTACTGAAAGAGTGCAGAACCATCTCACTCAGGGATAGGCACCAAGGTAGCTCCCTAGGACTTTGCAAAGTATCCACACAACCAGGCAGTGGCTCCCATGTCTCACTTCTGGCTGAGTGGGAATGAGGTAGGCAAAACTGTGTGCAAGACACCACTGACCACCGTGTGAGTGCATGTGAATGCAACTTTTATATCACAGGAGTACCCACCCAAATAAGTACAGTATTGTCTAATGTCAGTAAAAATTACAACATACACATGTGGCCAGGAGCCTGGCTGGAAACCCAAGCCTGCTAATACCACCTGGCTGGTGCTTACACGTAGTGCAGAAGGGTTAGTGAGCAGCCCACACAGAGACAATGAATACCATATGCTGCACTGTCCTATAAAATTTAAATAATAAATTCGCCTATTCTTAAAATTGTTGAAGTTAGTGGACTTTGTGTAAATGCCTTTAAATTAGTTGAGATGTTTCTGCTATTTCTTAAATAGTAGATACTGCATCTTTTCACAGTGTCTCTATGCTCTTGCAAGAGCAAATAGATGTATCTTCAGTAACAGTTCAGACTTCATCCAGTATTTCGTATGGAAATACATCACAATACACATGTACATTGTTTTGAGAAATTTTGAGAAACAAGGTTAATTCTATATGAAAATTGATAATAGAGTGTACAGTTAAGTGTGCAGAAATTGCTTTTTGCATTATCATCTACGCAGCATTTCTGCAGCTTGGGGTATATTGTGAAACACAGATAACTTTGAGTGTGGAAGAGATTGTTTTCCTTCGGATAGGTGAGCCTTCTCCTTCAAAATTTACAGTGTAAAGCAGAATTCAACATTACAGGAGTTTGTTTCCAATATCATCGACTCCACCCATCAAAATAACTTCCTTCCTTAGAGAATGCTACCCAGGAGCTGGTCATAAAACAATGTTGTGAATGTGAACTCCTTCCCTGGGTGATTTTTAATAGTCGGGAAAAAACATGAGATCTCTCTCTACCTTACATAAATGGAGAGGCATGATTCCATATTTATTCCAATAGCAGGCAAAGTTTCCATTGGATTGGGATCTTTTCACCCTGTGGGATTTTGTCTTCTTTTTCCTTTTTTTAAATTGACTTGTCTGGCCTTTATACAACCCAAAGTTATTCAACAGAGGTAATATATATGTGCTGGACTTTTTGACAGAATATACTCTGGCTTTATTCTTGTTAATTATGGGAATTTCTCTGATTTTTTTACTCTAGTGTCTGGGGCAATTGGGATAATCCAGTTCTGTCTTATCTCTTTCAGGGTGAACCGGGATCCCCAGGAACTCCAGGAGCTGATGGAGAGCAGGTACATGTGAAGAACATGTGAGCAACCATAGGTTGTTTCAAGAGATGATTTCCATGATCCCACGTTTTAACTTAGAATTTATAATCTAGAGAATAAGATGATAATAAAGATCATTATAATGTTACTGCATAGTCTGTGATCTAATAATGTCTCCATTTTTGCATTATAATAGCAAAGATATATGCATGCACATGACTTCTCTGTTTATTAGGATCAAAGCTAGAATTCTCTTTGTGTCTCTAGTTTTTTTGCTTGATTTGCTGAATAAGTCCATATTTTAGGGTCCTAAGGGCTCAAAAGGAGACACAGGTGATCCTGGAATGCCTGGAGAAAAGGGAGGAATTGGACTGCCGGGCCTACCAGTGAGTATGAAAAATTATTTCATTAGTTTTAACAAAAATACTTCTATTTTTTCTCTCTTCCACTATCAGGAATTTCCAACAGTGCTGATAAATTGCAAATGGGACAGAAAGCACTGGGGAGAAAATTGTGAGATTTTTCTGCTGCTAATCTAGGAGGAGGTGTAAGATTGTTAGAAATTTTCATTCCACTTACAGTAAAAAAATACTGTATATGGAAGAAAGAGATTAGTTGGCAGGCTGACCAAAGCTGTACTTCTCTTGTAATATATAGCACAACTTGGGCAAGGAGAAAAGGAGCTATGTTTTGAATGGAAATTTCAGGTGTCTTGTATTGAGGAGGGAGAGAAAATGCATGAATATTTATGGGATGCATTCTTCCTATTTATATACATGCATATATATACACACACACACGTACAAATGAAATTTCAGTAAAATAGAAATTCTCAGTAAAAATAGAAGTAATTTCAAGATTGTATCCATAGTACAATATATCATTAATGGAGTGCCAGTTTAAGGAATTGTCATAAATATCATGCTATAATTGATAGCAATCAATATAAAAGCATATATTTGTTAAAAATTATTTACAAAGTAGAGCCAGAATTTTTTAAAGAATTTCCTTTATATGTGTTCTGTGTTATGGTAATTATGGTAACTATTTGCCAGTAAGTATTCTAATTTCTAGATTGCTAATAAAATCAAAGCTGTTTATAAATGCTCTTTTGTACAATTTTGTAGGGAGCTAATGGCATGAAAGGAGAAAAAGGAGACGTTGGTTTGCCTGGTGCCCAAGGTCCTTCAGTAAGTCTTAGTGTGGCGTTGCAACGAACACAGGAGTCCAGCAGTGGTTCTCTAGCTTCTGATTCTGAGAAATACTTGATATTCATCACTGATCTTTCCTGAGAATGAACAGACTTGGTCATAGAGCTAAATAACAGTTTGAGAAATTTTAAAGATGTAATTCCTGTTCTGTTCTGTTTGTTGTATGACTATGAACAAGTCCGGCTCGCTTCAGTCAAAGCCTTCTGGCTCTGTAATGAATTAAATGGGGAAGAAAGAAAAAAACCCAAACACACCATAATCTCTTTCAACACCTTATACTCTGGGAATCTGGGATAGTCCAGTGAGAACCAGACTACACTGACTTCTGATATGTGATCCAGGATCATGAGCTAATTGTGTGACATGAGACATTCTCCTGATTTTTTTTTTTCCAAAGCATTGTAAAGAGATTGAAAAACAAACAAACAAAACCAAAAACTAAACAAACCCAAGAAACCCAAACATAGTACCTTTATGGTGTGGGTGAGTAACATCAGAGCACAGTAAGATGGGAGACCTCAGAGCAGAGGTTAGTGACAGAAGCCATGGCTCTGAGGAGTCAGAGGCTGCCCTGTGCCATCACAGGACACAAGAGGCACCCTGTATCTCTGAGTTTCTTTCTGTGAGAAGAAGGTTAGTTTGTTTCAAATTAATTCACTAATTCATTCATCTGTTCTGCTTATTTTCACTTGAAGGCAGACTTAGAATTTTCAGGAGATTTCACCAGAGATGGTGGAATCTGTTTTACGTTTCAAGGTGCATCTTGTGGATGCTCTTGCCACTACCAACAGCTACTGTAGCGGTGCACGAGTCTGGAAACCTGATTTAGCATCCCTGCTGCCACTCTGCAGGTAGCAACCCATTGGGATTTAATCCAGGAACAGAGATGATACTGAACTGGATATATCATAATGAAATTCTTTCTGTGGATTTGTCAGGAACACAAAAAACCACTGCAGAATATATGTGCCCTAAATGCTGAGCAACCCAATCCTATTACTGGCCTCAAAGAACTTTTGGTACAAGTGGGCTAAATGAAATAAAAGGAGAGACAAAGGGCAATTTTGAAAATATGCCAAACCCTAGCTTGAATTTAGTATCTTTTCCATTTGTCAGTGTTGAGGAGGAATAAAATAACACATCATCATCTTCTGACTTTGCAGATTAAGTAGTACAAGAGAGAACTCAAAAGCACATACCATAAAATATTAAAAGTTCAAGCATCCCTGCTCAGTACTGTTTGTTTTTCAGAGATTTATTTTTTTTTCCCACATAGTGTCTTAAAATGTATCATAGACCATAGGCATAAGAATCTGGAGACAGGCACGCTGCCATATGGCACAGGCAGATCTGCACTTTGAGCACCCTGTCTTTCAAATCAAAATAATTCCCATTCCTAGAGCCCTGTCTAGATGCACTGTCAATGTTCACTGTTGCATTGCTATTTTTGTAAGTGCTTGCCAGCAAGGGTCAGGCTGACTTCTGGTATTTTTGTGGGAGTTCTTTGCTCTGCATGATTTAATGCCATTGTTTTTTATCTGTAGATGATAGGACCACCTGGACCACCAGGGCCACATGGTCCTCCAGGCCCTATGGTAAGCTTGGGAGGAACAGAGGGCCTAGAAATGGTCTAAGCCCTTTTGACACTTTATTGCCTGCTTACTACAAGTGTCATCAGAATATGTGGTCATTAAAGAGGGGACCTAATTTGGAAATTTTTTTGCATGTCTTAAAATTCAGTGGAGAAACAACTTGCCCATTCCTGTGATAGTATTAATATGCTAGTGGTCTGGTTCCTCCTCAGAATCAGATGTTTGCAGTTGCTTTATGATAGCTGCATTTCTTTTGAGAGTACAGAAATACAGGGGTAATTTGTGTTCCTATAAAGCAAAAACACTCTCCAAAAAATTGTAGTGTATTTTCATAATGAAAGATGTTATTTTTATTTTCAGGGACCTCATGGACTGCCTGGCCCAAAGGTAAATTAATACCTTGAATAGATATGCTGTTTATGTCTGCAAAGTGTCATGCCTTGCTCTTGAATGCATGCAGCTATGTTTTGTCATGCCTCATTTAATAAAAGTTTCTGATATTCTTAAACCTTAAAGCAGATTTGAATATTTGCAGCTTAAAAGCTTGCTAAATTTTCTGTGATTGTTTCTGAGTAGTATTTCTCCTCAGCGTTGGCTGAGTCCATTTTTTGTATGAATATTTTGAATGTGGCACTGAATTATTTAGTTTCCTGTTTATGGGCAAGCTACCACTGCTCCTGGAATTACTTTGGAGCATGTTACAGGCTCAGAAAATGAAGTCAGATAAACTCTTCTTCATTTATGCTCTCTTGTATCTCCTGCTTCTTCCAGTCTTCATGGCCTTTGTTAAGCACCAGGTATTTTGCTGACCAGTTTCTTCACATGTTATGTTGGTTCACCATCACAAACTGATGTGTGCATTTTCATGTTTTCCAAGCTGGAATTCATGATGAGACAGGTCTGCAATACACTTTGAATATTTTCCATAGCATTGTACATGAAGATATGCTTTAGGGGCTTTCTTAGCCCATGAGAACATCTCAGCAGAGTGGAAGTGAATTTTGGGAGAGTTGGAATATTTTAATTTGTGCATTAATTCAGTAATAATTTGTGCATTCATCACCATTAAGCTAAACTTTAGAATTACACTGTATTCATTAAGGCCAGTGGTCTTGTCAGGCATGAGCCTTTAAATCACTAGGGCTCCCTAATCACACCTTTCTCAAAAAGTGAGGAAGAGGAGGAGAGGGTGTTTATATTTAGTTTCAGGGATTTATTTTGGGTTTTAAAGGTACGAGACAGAAAATCACAGGTTTGACCACTTATGAGACTGTGTTACCTTGGCTCAAGAAACCTAAGTCATAAATCATTTTTTGAAATCAAGTATGTTCCATTTTAGTACCAGCCCTGCTTTACCTCAGGCTTTTGGCCTGAGACTCAGGCTTTTATGGGATTTCTCAGGTCTCTTTCCAAAACTTCAGCGTTTCCAGCGCTACTGCTCTGAAAGTCACATAGAGTCTAATAGAAGAACAAAGAAATGGCTACTTAAGGTGCAAAGCAGGCAGATGATATCTGGAGTTACTTAAAGGAGCAGACTGGGTTCTACTGAGATTTTTTTTTTTTTTTAAAATATGAATATAATATAAGGTAACATAATACATCAAAGGGAAATCTAGCAATGACGCCATGGGGAGCAGCCTGGATGAAATACTTGCATATTTCTGTTTCCCAAAAGAGGCAGGTGTGGTCAATACTCTCTTTGACTGAACAGCCCTCATGCTGATGCAGTTTTTCATTATGAGAGAATGATTTATTGGCAGCTCTAAGCCCAGTATTATCATCTTAGTGATGTTTAATGTAATAGCCTGTGCATAATTTAACAATCACAACAAGTGCCATTTCGTACATTGTTAAATTTCTGTGTATGAACACAGAATCCATGGACCTCCCAAACAGCTTGGCAGTGTGTAACCTGTACTGTTTCTTTTAACTTGTTACTGTTTATGATGTATGCTTAAAGGTTTAAAATATCTTTACATAAGATTTTGCTGCAAATTCCAGTTTGCTCTAAAGAAACATATTGCTTCCTTACCAAATGTACTTTTCAGGAGATCCCTGAAACATAGAAACATACCATTTTGAGGCTTACTTTTATGAACGTTTTCTTTCAGTTTGAATTATCTGCATAGGGTGGTTTATGGGATTTGAAGAATTTCTAAAACCCCCTGCAACTCATGTTTAATTCAAACCATCTAACTATAGTGATAATTATTAGGAAAAGATTAAAAAAATCTGTTACCCATAATTTTCCTGTAGTTTTTTATTCATCCAGATTTTAAATCTCCAGGAGACACCTCCCAAATATTTTTGCCCACTCTTAAATCAGTATGTAAATTGCCAGTAAGCTGAGAAGGTTGAATTTGTTTCAAACTGGAATTTGCAGCTATTTCTGAGACTGGCTTCTTCTATCCCAGCTTAAACACCCATTATAGCACCAAAAATTTGGCATTTATACTTTTACATTTAGGGTGAACCAGGGTTAAATGGTCTTAAAGGATTGAAGGGTGAACCAGGTCAAAAGGGTGACAGAGGGCCCCTTGGTCTTCCAGTAAGTAAAAAACCCCAACTATTCAATTTCAGTGCAAATCACAAACGTCTCTTTCTACCCCTGATGAACAACTCTGATTTATTCAATAGCATACACAGAATATACCATGTTGGAGCAGAGCATCAGTCTTGTTTTGTTTTGTCCCAAATCTGTGCTATCATCCCAAGTAATGTCCTGTAACATCCAGTGCTGTCAGGGGGTTTATTTTGTTGCATGTCAGTTGAGAGTGTTCAGTGTCACAAGGATGTCATCACCCCCATTACATTAGTCATGCTGTTTTTTAAGTGTTGTATGGTGTTTCCATTAAAAAAGGAGTCTTCCCTTTTCCCCATCTCCTCAGTTATTCTTCCTCTGATTGCAATTCTGCAGTTCAAAAGGAGAGGTCTAATTGAGGAAAGCTAAGAATTGGGTCAGGGAATTTAGTTGGTTTCTGTTCCCTGGATTCTTATTTTTGCTTTGTTCTTTAGAAAATTTCCATTCTGAGTGTTTGGCATAAATTTTGTCTTAGAAGTGAAGAACCTTAAAAATATGGAAACATCACAGTTCTTAAAATTTAGGTTGATAAAATATAAAATACTTTATGTGTTTGAAAGCGTACTGAAAGGGCAGCTTTATTATTTTCTCAGAAAGAGTTCATTTTTTTCTTTTTGTTGTTGTTGTATGAGGATTACTTCCAGTGATTGCATTGTTAACAGTAAAATGGAGAAAAAAGACTTAGTTAACCCGAAGAAACACAAACCTCTCTGAATAATATTTTTGAGAACTATGTGCAGGGCCTCTGGACAAGGTCAGAATCACTGAGAATTTGAATTTATTTTGAGGGGAAAAAAAAAGCTCATTTTCACATTGACAGTTACATCTCTGTAGACAGTGAGCTCTGGAGGCCTGAGCAGGTGCCCTGAAAATGGCCACAAGGTAGAAGAGGCTCCAGAACAAAATATGCTGCTAGGTTTTCCAGATTTACAGTGATCCTGTCTTGCTCCGGCTTACTAAATGTCATATTCAGGAGCAAAGTCCCAAGTGTTCGACGTTCCAAAGAAATGGCTCGTTTTATTGAGTTGGTTGGAGATTTTAGTTGGGTTTGTTTGGGGTTTGGTTGAGTTTGTTTTTCCGGTAGGGGGCTGTTCCCCAGATTATTCCTGTGTCCTGACGAGTGTCCCCTCTGTCCCCACATCCCGCTCCGGCTGCTGCTCTGTTATTCCCACAGAATCCACGAGGGGTCCCCCCGTCCCCAAGGATGCTGAGGCTCCGCGCCCGGCGTGCCTGGGGCTGCCCGCTGCAGCTCTTGACTGTGCTCTGAACTGGGAGTATATCGGGAAAACAGGAAATGTGATTGTCTCCCGGGCTCTTGGAAATGAATGAGGCCATTGTGGTCAGGATCCAGATTTTGTTGGCTGCATAATGCAGTATTCTTGCACTTAAATATTTCCTATCGCAGTTAACACACATTTTTCTTCCTTTGTGCATAGTATTCAGTATTGTCGCTGTTTACAAATTAGAAAGTATGCGAGTAAATTACAAAGTAAATATTTGTGTACTAAGGCTCAAAAACACCCTAACATCTGGTGTTTGTAGCGCTCCTGTAGCCTGACAATATTCTGCTCTAATACACTGTGATGTGAGGGCAGGGGTGGGTCGGTGGTGTTACACTGAAGTGAGAACAGAATCAGGCTGTTGGTGTTTTATGTGAATTTTTAACTAACATGCTGTAGTAATGTGATACCCACTCCAGAACCCTGTCACAGCGTGTACTGTACGTTTGAATTGTGTTTATTCATCAGCACCACTTACTAATCTCACGTTCTTGTCATTCGTGTCGTGCCCATCATCCATGCTTCCACCTAACCACACAGGGAGCATCTGGCTTAGACGGAAAGCCAGGAGCCCGGGTGAGTCCCTTGTCTTTCTGTGTCCCCCTCCGTGACTGAGTCCGTGTGCTTCCCGGGGGCTCTGCCAGCCAAGCTCGCTCACTGCACAGAGGAAGGAAGGCCAAATGCTGCAGACATTTTCCATGCTGCATTATAGGGGGCTTCAAGCAGACTCTCAGGGCAATATGTGTGGGAAGGAGAATGTAATTCTCTGTAGAAGGAGCTCTGAATTTTTAAAAGCAGCTCAGTTTTGATTTCTGGTTGGACAACTGCCTTGGTTGGGATCCTACGTTTCCTGAGTCAGGTTAGGGATTTAGATAACAGGAGAACATAACTATTCAATGCTAAGATGGAATCAGTGAAGGAGATGCAGGTGTGCTGGGGTTCATCTACAGGCATTGTTTTATTACACATCATAAATGTTAAATCTTTTGCTTTCTTTAATGATAAAGAACTCTATAGAGTGAAAGAGTTATATCTTGGAAGTAAGATTGTCATCGATCCCTGCAGTAGGTAAGTCCATCTTACAGGTGGACATTTCAATTTAAAGAATAATGAATTTTAAAAAACCCCAATAATTTAAAAAAAAAAAAAATTGACTCTTCCATCTTCTTCCAATGAGTTTAATATCTTTGTAAATCTGATTGCTTCCATGAATGTAGTGAACTCCAAACAGAAGAAAGACAGTCTGCCTTGTAACAGGAGAGGTTATAGGTGGAGGTTTGAAAGCCGAAAAAGGTTGCATCACAATTAAATCCAAATTTTCAACCAGTGAAGACTGATTCCATGTTAGTTCTTGTCTACAAGACAGCTATTAAAACTAAAGAGTTGTAAGAACAAGCCCTGTCTCTTACCCTCCTTGTTCCTTTTTGTAGGGTGTAGATGGCCCAGTCGGTCCCCATGGCCCTGCCGGTCCCAAAGGAGAGAGAGTAAGTATGTCCTCCGTGTGCTTCTCTCTGCGCAGTGACTGCCACAAGGGAACAATGCCATGTGGGGACTCATTCTCTGCCCAGATGTGACTAAACAGAACAGTATCTCACCTATAGAGAAGCAGCCCACAACTGTATATGCGTTCTAGTTACACACACATTTATCTCTTTAAGGGTGACATTGTAACTCATTAACTTCTGGGGAGCTGGTATTTTGAAATGACTAATCACTAAGAAAATGACAGGACTTTCTAGTTCACAGTACCACACACAGCATGATTTTTGTTCATTTCATTATGTTTTTTAAATTGAGAGAACAAACTGGTACAAAAGAAGATAATGTGATCTGGTTATATAAGAATGCAATGGAAAAAAAGGAAAAGTATTTCTCCCCTCTATGCATGTAAATGCTTTTATCCAGGAAAAATATCTCCAGCTGCTGTAAAATTTAAACTTTTCTTCCTATTTTTTTCTTTTTTAAGCTTAGAAGATAGGAGCCCTTCTATTTAATTTGAAATTCTCACAGTAAATTTTCTCCAGTGGAAATAGAATAGGAACTCTAATCTTTAACTATGTGCCTGTCACCTCTAATGATACAACCATCAACTTATATAAAAAACAGAGGATGATACCTTAGCCTAACTAAAACCTTCAAGGAGCTGTCAGTCCAGAACTTTGTCTCTTTGACTTCCTGACTTTAACAAAACAACTGTGCTAAAGCAACTTCAGACTAGCTGTATTAAGGACACAGCCACAAGGCAGAGGTCCGGTTAGCTTCATCTGAGAAAGGTAAGATTCATTTTTACAGAGATGGGTATTGAGGAATAAATGCAGCATCGTCCAAAATAGACTGTACAGTAGACTGCAGTTACCACTCAGGCTAATTAAGTGCCTGAAGGACTTGTGTATTTTTTCTGGTTTTTTCGAGGGGATTACAGATTCAGTTCTTTTTTTTTCTTCAGGTAGGACATAATATATCTTTCTGTCAACTCTGTGAAAAGATAGTTGAACATCATCCTCTTATCTTAACCAAATAATTTAGGTGAGATATGCATGTAGGAGTATATAAAAACACCGTACATTTTATTCTTGTGTTATGAGCTTTTATGTTGAAGGATACACACATGTACTGCCAGCTGAAATGTCTTTGACAATGAAATATAATATAAACTATTCTTCTTGTCTGTGGAAAAGAGACACTAATATTTTTTTTGTGTGAGAGTATGCAAGGTCGTAAGAAGTCATGCAGCTGGATCTGGAATAAGCAGACTGTTGAAAAGCAGTAGCTACAAGAGGGATAGGACCTGCTGCAATGTAAATCCGTAATAGCAGGGGCATAGAAGGAGAACTTTGCAAAAATAGAGAGACCGAGGTGTGCAGAAAATTCCTACACACCCACCATTTTCTGTGGAGCTGAATGAATGGAAGGAAGTTCATAAGACAGGCTTTTTCCCAAGCAGGCAACTAACAAGATTGTTGCTGTAATTTTTCATTCAATTATTCAATACCATTTGGGAGGAGTAGTTGATTGTGGCATAGTTATGTAACAGGTGCCCAGTGTTGATATATATCTCATCATTTAAATAACAAGTCATATCTTTTTAATGCAGTTTTACAACTTGCATTTGCAACTGTTGAACTTGTTTATGTGAAAGCGGGAGGGAAACATTTTTGTCTTCAGATTTTGGACTTTACTTTTTAATTAAAAACAGTGCACAGGGCCAGTGCTCACTGTCACTAGGTAGGACAGATTTTGTCTTTATTGATAAGAAAAACCCTGGGGCAGTATTTATCTAGAAGGGCATTAGGGCTATTTTACAGAATATTCATGCATTTGTTGTTGCACAGGCTGCATTTGAGGTGATGCTGAATTACTACTCTGAGGTAGAGCAGGCTGTCATGCAAATTAGGATGGGTTGATTTGTTTTCAGTTTAACTATTTAATTAAAATAGAAAATGTCAGATCATCTTTATACAAAAATCTATTTAGATGGTGACAAGGTAGACTAAGAAAAACATAGATGACACTAATTTTTTAATACAATTTTAGTAGAAATTGAAATGGTAATTAATAATGTGAATTAATGTAATTTGTTAAGCTGGTATCTCATAGGCCTTATTGAATTCTTCAGCTGTTGGAATACCATTTTGCCAGGTGCTTAGAGAGATCTTACTGAGACCATCTTTATTAAATGAAGAACTAAATCATAATCGGCCTCTGAATCTGATTGTGTACCTGTTAATCTCACTTATATACTACCTTGAGAGAAATGAGAGAACACTGGAAAACAGGTGGACATCTTCACCTACTACTGATGCAGGGGGACATGTAAGCCTGAAGGGTGATGACAGGCATAATGTATATCCAACTTCTTTACCAGCTAAAGGAATCTGAGAGCTGGAAATACACATTTTCCTTTTTTTATTGTTTTCTTTTTTTTTTTGATGACAAGGACCTGGTTTTGAGCTTGATTTTGGCTTTTAGATGTGTAGCCTGTACAACGTTGTCATCACTACACACATTTAGTACGAGTAGGGAAAATGCATTCTCTTTAATTTGGTTAAAATGTTTCTCACCATGGCAGTGGTATAAAATCTCCCTAACTATCCTAATGGAGACACCAATTATTCAGCTTTGTTCATGCAAATGGTAACTCATATTCATCCATGATTCAGGAGACTGAAGTGAAATAGGAGGCAAAAACATAGGTAATGGTTTCTATTCTTTGGACACTGATGGATTGTCTCACAAAAAAATATTAAAAACCTTCTTGAGGTTTGCCAATATTTGCTACCCTGAAGGAAAATGTGATGGTTGAGGGCAGTATGCTCATGACAGTCCATCAATCTCATATAATCCATGAACATTCAGGACCTCATCTGGTATTCCAAACATGTTTCATCAGCATGTGCTTTGTATTGGAGGCAAAAAGTTCTCCAAAAAAGGTTCTCCAAAAAAAGTTCTCCAAATATATTCTTACATAACAGATGAAATTATTTCCTAGACTGATACATTCAGTATCTTTATGTCTACCATATGTTTAGCAATGTTGTAAGCCTATCTTGAGAGGACCTTGTACAGTCATCTTGCTGTTGAAGATTAAAAAAAAAAAAAGATGCTTAACTAGTCATGACATATTTCGAGTACTGATCAAAGAGTCTCGTAGCTCTTACCTACATAGGTCAGCACATTAGTTTCTTCTTAGCAGAAAGCTGTAAAGCTGCAAGGGATTTATTGTTTTGAAAATCAGCTGTTACTTCCCAATACCTCCTATTGGAGGGCATCCAGCCTAAATGCTGCTCAGAAATTAGCAGGGGGGCAACAGAACCCAGAGAGACCTGACATTGCACAACTCATCACCACTAGACTAAAGCAAGTGTCCACCTTAGTGGAAATATGAAGTATTTAAAACAGATCAAATGTGAGTTACTCTGACAAACTCCTTATTGCTGGGATTATTCAACCACAGGTTAAGGTTCAGTTTGTTCTGGTGCCTTCTTTTTTGTGTAATTTAGTCAATGAAATTTAGACATAGCATCCCATTTTCAGAGCTGTGCCAAGTACTTGGCTGTGCCGATGATCACCACTATTAATTAGGTATGCATCTACATCTCTGTCTTGTTCTTTTAATTATAGAGTCATTAATGAATTAATAATAAGCAGTAAATAACCTAGAGGAAGTTGTACAGAGAATTACCTCAAGAGTGTAAGTGCAGCAAACAGTAGGATGAAACCCAGCACTTCTGCACACCAAGAGCCTTGCACGAAGCCTTGTGTTCAGGAAAGGGAGTGAAGAAGGGATCCAAGTCACCCTGCCTCACGAATCCAGAGTAGAGCTTTGAAAACCAGAGGTGGTCAGGTTTTTTTTCTTTTATTTCATCAACACTTGGAGCAGTTTAGTTCTCTGATGGATTTAATTCAGAAGAAGGAACACCATAGTCTGAAGCAAGACTGCTTTCCCCACACCTTCTTCCCAGCCCTGACTCCCTACCAAGCTCACAGGGACCTGTGCTCACAGTTACACGGGCTAGTCCTGGCTGGCTCGGGAAGCTTAACTTCATATCAGTCTTGATTAGGAGCAATTAAAGAGCAAAAGTGATTACTACTGTCAACCTGAAATTTATCGCCTTGAAATTCCCTTTTATTTGGAAAAGTTTACTCTGTATTAAGCTTGGAAAATGATTTTTGGCAGCACTGCTCTGGAAATTGTTAATTTTTCCATGGATTTTAGTGCAGAATAAGATCAGACTTCTGGAGTTACCTCTATACTTGTTTGTCTTGCATATGATTACAGTTGTTTTGATTTTAATAAACCTAGGTATTTACATCACTTATCTAGAATCCAATAGAGGATTTAGCAACACAGCACAGTGCATAGGATAATCTTCACAATGTCACTGTTGAAAGCATTGCCTACTTAAATACAAGCTTTGACTGACACATTATTTTTGCCTGTCACTGTGTTGTATCTCAGCTGCTATGTTGGAGCTTGATGCTGTATACCATCAGTTTTCATTACAACGTTGGATTTTTACTGAGAGCAACATGAAGCTGTTAAAAGTTAAACTTGACACAGGTGCAAGATCAGTTGAAAAATATTTTCAGTTACTGAGGTATTTAAAAATGAATGTGATATCATATGCCTAAAAAATCATTTTGCCTAGAAAGTAATACATGCCTACTCTTTCCCCCATAAGCATTTAATAAAAATAAATGAGCTTGGATATTTTTAACTCAAAATACTTAGGAATGCATAAACTTTAACCTAAAGCACTTGGTAGAGATCATTTCTAAGATAACCAGTGTTTTTGTTTGCTTGTTCTGTAATCTTTTCTTAGGGTGAGAAGGGAACTGTAGGTGACCCTGGACCCAGAGGACCATACGGCTTGCCTGTAAGTTCCACAGAGTTTGTACACGCTGCACTTTTCATCCCTCCCTGATTAAACCTTGTGTGCTTTATGGCTGATTTTCACCTAGCAATAGAGTAAGTTGGAAAAGGCAAAGATAGATAATAAACCCTGACAGTGCAAGGTCAATGGTCTGTCTCACACTCCTAGGTTCCTACCCATGCACGTAACAAAACAGACCTGACATGAACCAGCAAGGGAGAGGAAATGCAAAGCACAGGTGCTCCTGGTTCAGCAGGCTTTGGCCATCAGCTGCCTGGGGACCATGTGAGAGTGCCAGGAGTTCAGGCTGAATTGTGGAAAGCTGTGAATTTCTGAATGTCAATAAGGGGCTTGGAATTCCGTCCTGCAAGGTTTCTTTGCCATTATGTTTTTGCTTTGTTTGTCACTTCAGAGACCTGCTTTGTTTTCATTTCTGTTCCATCTGCTCAGAAGCAATGTGAGAATTTCGTTGTTGCTCATTTATAGGTGGAAATTATGTGCTTTAAATCAATAATTTTAATTATGTTATCCATTCCTAAAATACGAGGGAGGACTTCCTTTGGCCTGATGAGGATATCCCCAATAAAATCAGTTGACTTTCCTTGTTTACACTGCTGCTGACTGGGTCAGGTGTGTACATGTACACACGTCTGTTCTGTACTGTGATGCAAGGAAAGCCATGTAAATGTGCTTGGCCAGGCACAACCAGCCTTTTCAGGAGACTTTCAGTGTTTCCATCCCCTCTCCAGTCTTATCTGTTTGATTAATTAATTTAATTTGAAATACAGTCCTGTGGTTTAATTGGATCCATTTAATTGGGTCAGGAGTCAGTGGCTGGAGACAGTATTTCAGGCTCCGTGGAGTGTTAAATTAGCTTGCTGTGCATTTTTATCTGAGCGTCACTTTTGTGAGTTAAATTGAAAACAAACCAAACAAACAAAAAAATCCAGTATCTGTTTCCCATTCCTGTGAACTAAAAATAAAACTTTATAGGTTCTTCTGTATTTTTAGCTTTCTCCTGGAATCTGCCTGCAAACAAAACAGTCAAGCAAAATTTTGAAGCCAGGTTATCAGTTCCTGGAAATGCTAAACATGGGCAGCAATGTCCTGGTCTGAGGGATGCTAATGCAGTTCCTGTGGTTTTTGTGGTTCTTTGGCAGGGCAAAGACGGCGAGCCTGGCCTTGATGTAAGTAATGTGTGTGACCAGGGCGCTCTCAGGGGTCGGTAAGCGTCTGCAAGAAATCCCTTATGGAGCACAACCCCTTTGCTGCCCTTCAGTGTGCATGCAGTACCTGCAGGGAGTGTGCTGAATGCTGCATTTGGTCTTTCTCTGTGGTGAAGAGGGCAAAGATTGTGCAATGTACAGCCCTTATCGACAGACACCAGCAGATAGTGCTTAGTAATACAAGTACTTGGTCCTTTGGATGTCAGTAGGCTGAAAAAATGCTTGCTAGGAAAATATTCCGATGACTCATTTGTAGAAGAACAAAGAGTCACTTAACACTTAGTTAACTAAATTTATTCTAGTTAAAGAGAATAATTTCATAGCCTGTAAGGGATGTTTCAAAACATAGGCTCTGTCCTTGGCATGCTAAAAAGACTTACTGAAAGTCTTTTTCTGTAGTCCAGCACTGAAATCCCTAACTTGAAGGAGTTTTTTTCAGAATGCACATATGCTATGTAGCATGGATGATTGCCAGTTTGAGTGGTATGATTTCTTTCTGTAGCTGCCAAAATGTCTCTACCAAACTCTGTGACTTACTTGTCTCACATGCTCTTGTCTGTGCATGTGTCCACATGTAACACCTGTACACATATATGTACAGAGTGTGTGGTGAAATCATCTTCTTAGGTTTTCCGAGAGTATTTGAAAACTTAACCTGCATGTTAATAAAATTCAACCTATCTTTGTCTATTTTGTTTTTATAGGGTTTCCCTGGTCCTCGAGGAGAAAAGGGTGATATAGGAGAAAAGGGAGAAAAGGTGACCACAGTGTTATTAACTGTTGCTTGGTTCCTCAGCTAATCGGTTCTGCTGTCTTTATGCTATAAATTGTCCCATTAAAAATTATCTTTGTTTTACTGTGTGCCAAAAGGCAAGTCACAGGTACATACTGGAGCAAAATCATGAAAAACCACAAAAATGTAGGTACAGAACTAGAAATATCAACATATCCCAAACCACAGCCCTTTCTTCGGGCTCATTTTCTCCGATCCATCCTGCACTTGTTGAAAATCATGAAATATTTAATGCAGACATTAGTCATTGGGGTAGTAATTTTACACTGAAGAGCCCAGCTCTGTTCCCTGGCAGTATTTGCAGTGTAATGGCTGATCCTGGTGTACCATGCCTGTGCATGCCACCTGTCCCACACCAAGTGTATAAGAAAGGAACTATTTGAATTTTTGGTTTTGGCATTTATTTTTTTTGCAATTAAGTACTTTGTGATACTTGTGGATTGAAATTGAATCATATACTCTACCATTTCTGGTGAACCAACTAAACAGTGAAGTTAACAGAAACAACCTGACTTCATTTTCAGTGTTCAGACACGGACTTGGAAATCTGTTTAGTAAAAAGCAGTGCAGGACTTAATGTGTGTAGAGAAACTTCATGAGCAAACCTCTTCCATTTCTATCCAACACAAAGCCCAGTTGCTAAAACTGCTGAATTAGAACTCACACCAAGCCACTTGGTGTAAAAGTCCATACATGCAGCAGATGATTTTTCTAGGTCAGACATGTTTTTGTCAGGCTGACATATGTGGGATTAGGCTAAGTTAATTTCTCATTAAGGTGTCCTAAACAAGAAGCAGGGCTAAAATGTCACCATGGGTGTCAGAGTTCATCTGCATTTCTTAATACGGTTAGGCAAAACACTGCCCAAGAATGCACTGAAAAGCATGTTATGAATACTACACTTCCCAAGAATGCATGAAAAGGCTATTATGAAATACATCCTTCCCTTTTGTCCCTTACTATAATTCTCCTTTTTTTGGGGGGCTCAGAGATTGCTGGTAAGCTGCCGATTTTGCAGAACAACAGTTGTTTAGGCGGATGCTCCATTAATATTATAAAGGCAGTGTTTGACCTGGCAGAGTAATCCAAATGGATGGTGAGCTCTTGCTTCCTGTCAGAGTGCAGGTCTGTCATGCCACAAGTGAACAGATTTTCTCCTTGAGAGCAGCTATCAGTCGAAAGGTGTAACTGATTAACTGCCAGCTCAGAGAGCTGATGGGCAAAATGCTCTTCAGTGATAAGTGGGAGTTACAGCAAGTGCCAACTCAAATGAGCTTAACAGTGTGCTCTCATGCTGGGATACATTCAAAGAGCTATTATACCTCTCTAATCAATTCTGGTGAGGTTGCTTGAATACTGCAGATGGTCTTATAAGCCTCACAGTTCAAGAAAAACTTGAGAACTTGGAGAGTAAGAAGGATACCAAACTGGCAGGGGTCTGGGACAAACACAACCAATAGAAGAGGCTGGAGGTGGTGGACTGGCTTTGTCTCACAATGAGGAGGCCAGACTACTTGAAAGGGGAGACACAAAGATGATGGAGCAAAACTCTTCTGGATAATGGCAAATGGGGAAATGCAGGACCACAAGCTGCCCCTGAGAGGTTCAGAGCAATTGCTCTCACAAGGAGGACAGCACAGCACTGGGACAGTGCACCCAGAGAGGGGCCAGAACCGCTGCCCAGGGAGCACTGCAGAACCTGGTCTGACATGAGCTAGGGTCAGGAATCATCCTGCTCAAAATGGGATTCTTAGGCAACCTCCAGAACTCCCTTGCAGCCAGACTTTCTGAGTCTATGTTTCCATGTACAGCTAGAGATAGGCAGACAAATTTCAGCCACCAGAGCTCCAGATTTGTAGAAGAAAAGATGGAGAGCTGGTAAATAGTTTGTTTATACAAATATAATGTGAAAATGGAACAGATGACATTCAGCACTCAGGATGTAAAAAAGTTTTAGTGTTTCAGAGTCCAGCACTCTGCTCTTGGATATAAGTCTATTATTGTCAGGGACTGACTAGATAGGTTGAACATGGGACTTCCAGTTGCAAGGGAGCAAGGGAATTGTATGTGAGAATTGTATGTGGCATGTCTAGGCCCTTTTCAGTTGTGATTTAGGCTGCCTGTGGTGACTCGTTCTGTTGGGCTGCAGGACGTATCTCCTAGATATCTCTGGTCCTCCCTCCCCCTGAAAAATTCATGAAAAGGCAAACCCTGTTTCCTGAGGAGAATGCATGGGATAAAGTAGTTAGCAAGTCTGATAGATGTTTCAAAAAACACATTATTTTGTGGACTTTTTTAAAGAGGATTGGCAGGAAGTCTGTAGGGCAAAAATGGATATTGAATATCTGCCTTAAAAATTCCCAGAGTATTTAAGGAAAACCAGGAAGCAAAAAAAGGTCTTTCCCAGTGAAAAGTCAGGTAAGGTATAGCAGAGACCTCTGTGGAAGAGACTTCTGTTGCATAGTTTTAACACATTTTTCTTATAAATTAGGGAATATTTGTATCGTGCAAGCATACTTATTTCACCAAAATTACTTAAGCTGCATCAATAGTTCCTTTTCCAAATAGAAAGCTGACTCTCAAAGACACAAAGTAATGCAATTAATCCAAATTCTCATTATAACAAGTCTTCTGTGTTCTGGTGTCTTTCCTTATATATATTACTAATTAACTATGACCAAACTGGTGTAACAGCACCCATTTCAACAGATAAACCAGTTTGTAATAACAGATAAACAAGCTGACCATCCAGCTTGTGATTTCTTGGCTTTTAAATATTTCTACAGTATTGGCTGTTGGACTGACATCACACAAATTGAAATTAGTGAGTTTCTAGTTAAGAAACTTAAGATGCACTGCAAAAATATATCTCATTACTAACATTCTAAAGAGAACCAGTGACAATTTTTTTGGCAGACATGCAGGGAAGAAACCTTTACTTCTTAAGTTTGAGATGAGTTCTAGACTGCTGATCTGTGTTTTAGCCTATCAGTAGTTCTGCTATAGTGAAAGCAAGTCAGTGTTTGCATTATAATGTCTTCTTGACTTGACTGTAAATATATTTTTAAGTGTTCTAGCTGTAATTACTCATATAAAATTATGGTCTAGGAGCACTGATCTCAAGAAAGTTTTGTACAGTTCATTTTATATTTCCAAGTTTTATGAATAGAAAAAGAAAATCCTTTAAAAACGGAATAAGCTTTAACAAAAGTTAGAGATTCTCTTGTGGGGAAAGGGAGGGAAGGGATCCCTGGTCCCAGATGCACAGTTGTGACTGTTGTTATAAATTCTGACAAAGGAATATGAACAGAGGATGAAAAGGCATTATCCTTTTGCCTTACACTCTGCATTGATGAAAATCTGTGTATATGAGGATTGTCAATTGTTCCAACCATAACGGTGTTGCAGATGTGCTACAATTTTTTATTTCTCTAGGCACTGAGGAAGGACAGAAAGGAAATTTTTTTTTGTTTTTCATCATATGTAGAGGCTCTGTATCTCCTGTGGGTTTCTATAGTTCAGGATAAGGAGTAAAGATTAAAGATTAAGAAGAAAGAACCCAGTCTGCAGAAGAAGTAGTGAAGTACCCAGGAAATTCAGACTGTTTTCTACACAGGTGACTGCTGCATTGGTTTGAATAAGACCATTAATCTGCCTGCAAAATTGGAAGTTGAAAATAGTCTGCTGGCTTGTAACAAGAGAAGTTAAAGAAATACAAATCCTAAAGTTTTAAAAGAGTCAGAAACCAAACCAAACTGTTCATTTTCAGGATCCTTTTTGGAGTATGTCCATGCTTTGTGCTTGCCTACACTAAGTGCAGATATATTGGTGTGACACTGAGCACAAATAGCACGAGATTTGACCCTAAGATGTTGGGTTTCTCTGCTATGTTGTCATCTTTGTAGGTTTAAGATGAAAACATAGCCAATTTATAGTTCTTGTCTTGTGAGGATTTTTTTACATCACAATCTTATCATTTGGTAAGGATGGGTTATGTTTTGGTTTCTATTTTTCCAACTATTATCCTGTGACCTTTTGGCACACAGAAAAGATAGACAAGGAGCTTTGCTTCTATCATGACATGAATGCAGTATGTTTTGTTCATGGAGCATTTTGTTTTATTTGACTGTGTCAGGTATGCTGTAATATTTAGTGACTAATGTGCTTTCCTTCCTTTTTAAAATGTGATTTATATAATTATTCTTTATGTGTAAATATTACTTTTCTCTCTTGTTATTGGATTAAGTCTTTCTTGTACCGGTGTGGAACAAGTTAAATGTCTATTTAATATGCTTCACCAAAATCCGTCTGTCTTTCCAAAGGGGCATTCCTTCCTTCTCCTTCTACCCTCATTCCTTACAATTCCTCTGTCTTTTTTACCCTTTTCCTCACAAATTAAATCCTCCCAATAGCCACAACCTCACTTGCTGGTTCTCCGATGTTATACTAATTTTCCTATGACTATTTTTCCTATTTCTTTGTGATATCCTGATTTACTCATCCTTCCTATCCCATTTTTTACAATCCTAGTCCAATTTGTTAATTTTTTTTTTAAGTGATCCCTTTTTGATTTTTGTGAAATTGAGAGCAACCTGAAACTCATTTACCATTGTGATCAACTGGTGTGAAATCAATTATAAAATGAACTCTCTAAACCTCTTACACTGCTTGAAGGTGAGGTCATCTTTGTAAGTTGATTTGTTAAGGGAATTGACTAATTTCTGTGACAATTAAAGCATTGGAAGTTTTGCATTTAAAAAGAAAACTCAGTGCCAAATCTAAGGACTGAATTTGGGTAAAACAAATAGATGAAACATTGTCTGCAGCAAAGAGAATATTTGAATGTTGAAATGCTTAAGTAAATAATCTGATTATCACTTCTGATTACTTTATGATACCAAGACAATATGAAATCATTGAAAGTGTCATAGCACCTCTCCATCAAGCAGTTGGAGTGTTTTGATTCCTGTAACAGGGTTTGAAATGGGCGTGTTGTATTTGGAGTGACAGCAGTGCACCATCAGTGGTGTCAGTGGGTTTCTATGGACACCACAGAGAACAGGACTTTTTCCAAACTCTTACCAGAGCACAGAGGGTCAGTTAGCAGAGGGTGCTTCTGGCCAAGGTCACCCTTGATGTGACACCGTGGAAGCTGATGGAATTGACTCAGCTGTCCCTGTGAAGCATCTGTTTTTTCAAAAGACTCTGTTGATGGATTCTGCTGTCCCAAAGTTACTTCTGACCAGTGACAAATCCTCTGTGGAAGCTGACAAGTTCATCTTAGCGAAGATGTGCCTTCAGTGCTATCACTTGTCAAAATAGGAGACCTCTCATTTTGGACTGTGGATTGGGGGGATTTGCAGATTTGCCTCCATCTCAAGAAATGAATGATTTCAAGCCCTGTTCTAGGTTTCAAAACATTCATAATACTGATATGAAGTACAAACAGAAACTAATACAGACTGATTGCAGTTCTTGCTTATGATCATATAATTTATTTTTCCACATAATGCACCATCCAAACCAGAACACAGTGGTAAGTGTCCTTTCAGCTCTCCATTGGCTTAAAAAGAAAAAACCCAAACTTTAAACCCAATCTTTCTTTATTCTTTTTTCAAAAGAATGAAACTTGTTTTATCCAAACCATTGTATCCACAGGGGGAAAAGGGAAAGAAAGGCAAAAAAGGGCCTAAAGGGGAGAAAGGAGAACAGGGTGCTCCTGGATTAGATGCACCTTGCCCATTGGTACGTCTCACTTGTGTATTGGAAGATCAGTCATCCTGTTGTAAACTGCTGGAGTAAAAAATGAGGGGAGAGGAACAAGCACTAGCTACTGTGTAACCTGTTGCACTTTGTTAACACAGCTTCATCTCATATTCTAGAGCAGACTTTGTTTGTCAGCCTCCTAATTTGATTTAAAGCACCAAACTTAAGACCTTTGGGCTAAATTTGTGAGGTTTTATAGTGGGTTGTTTTGGTTTTTTTTCCTTTTTTATCTGCAAAACGTCGGAAAGGAACCAAATTTGGAAGGTGTCAGTCAGTGCCCCACAGATTTAAATCACAAGCAGTCAGCTTGCTCCTCTTACCTCTATGCTGTTTTTTGTTCATTCCATTTAAATCAATACTGAAGGCATTTTCTTGACAGTAACATTGCAAGTTAATCTTTACAAACAGGGATTCCGTGGAATTAAGGGGGAAAAAGGGGAGCCAGGCCAGCCTGGCCTGGATGGGCTGGATGCCCCTTGCCAATTGGTACAGTATTTCTCTTTCCTACCAACCCTGCATGCAGTTCCTTTGTTTGTGGTCAGCCATTCTCAATGTAAAGTAACGTTTTTCTGAGCTGACTTTACGTTATCCACGTAACACATGCATGTGCATGAACAATCCAGCTGCTTCAAGTGATCATGGCTGCAATGACAGAGCACACGTGTTGGTTGACACCTTAAGCCTAACTCTCAGCAATTTGCTCCCACATCACATGGTAATTTATGAGTTTGTGTCCTTCCTCCATTTTCCCTGAGAATTGTTGGTTTGTTACTTTCCTCGCAAGACGCCCATTGCCTTACTCACCCTGAACGCAAGTTGTAGAAATCCAGCACAACGTTCACCTCTAATCAAGTCTCATGACTTCTGTCTGCACTGGCTCAGTTCCACACCCTGGCCTGTCCCACAGCTACTCTGCACCCTGGGCTTCCTTTCAAATCCGTGCCATCTTAGGGGCATGTTTTCACAATTTGGCCAAAATGAGAGTCACAAACAGGAGGATGTAAATACAGTTTCTAAAAATGAAGGTTCCCAGTAAGCCAAGATGAAGCTTGGCTTCCAGACCATGCACAAGTAATGTTTGTGGTGTCTGGCCTGTTCATCAGAGTGTTCAAACACATCTGGAAATAAAAAAGCTTACCTGATGTTTGTAAGAATATAACAGTCTGCAGCCCAAACCCTGACTGTCTTTGTTATTTAATGTCTTCAATTTAATGGTCTTACCCTTGGAACTTACCTTCCTGGAATACACACAACACTTCCCACCCTATGCTAGCATGAATTCAAGTTCCCACCTATACTAAAATGCTACTTCTTGACCCTCTCCCTTGTACCAATCTGGCAACAGTAATTTTTATTTAGTGGTAAAGTAAGTTGGAACTCTTTTCCGTTTAAGAAAACCCCAAATGAATAATATATACACATTTCCTAAAGATACAAGGAGGATTTTGTTTTTAATTGTTCACAGTAAAATTTGATCTGCATGTTCTGATATTGTTTGGTGGTTAAGCACGGTTCTCTGAGATGAATGTTGAATTAAGTAGGTTTTATTTCAACTATAGCACTCCTAATTTGAAGTCAATTGCTTTTTAATTGTAAATACATAGTCCATTAAGATTATTCCATAGTCCATGTTGTTTGCTTCCAATTAATGGTAACCATATCTCATGTTTGGTTGGGGATAATCAAGCATGCTTTTGTAATTTAAAAATGTTTCTCTGTCTCTGTATTATCATTTATATCTGAAGATTCACTAACAATCCTTGATGGATAAAAAATATTCTGTTCATAGATAATTGCTAGAATAAACTGCTTAGCATGCAACACTGTATCTTGTTCAGGCAGCAGGTCATTCACACCAGACCACATGCAAGTATATTCAAAAATCCTTATTTACCACTATCTTCACATGTAAATTAACATATTAAGTATTGGTATTCTAAATTCTAAAAAATTTAAAGGCCTGATTCTTCTTCTGCTTATGCGTGGTCCAGTTACATCACATGTGCACCTAACTCTGACCATTTAACTCCCTGGATAAACCCTGCATAGCCATGTAAATTGGAATTCGATCCATGAAAACCAGTATGACTGTGGTCTAAAGCTGGCCCTGATCGTACTGGACACACGGAGATACCTGAAGGTAGGGTAGCAGCAGAAAAGGAGTGACTCTCACCAACATGAGAAGAAATTAGATGGCAATATTGTCCAAGCACTGAAATAATCAGTGGTGCTGTTCTGCCCTGCTCCTGCTGCAGATGTTTTATTCCCCTGTGGCACTCAAGGTGTGTTCAGGCCTTAAGATTTTATTCCGTCATTCAAAAACTAATACTGAAAGTGAAAATAAAAGATCCTATTCCCATTTGGGTCTTGCTGCCTTATCACAGGGTGACCTTTGTATGAGGGACCCATAAAACACAATACAATTAAAAGTGATAGAATATTTTTCTCACTGATCTTGTACATTCAGATACAGATTGTTGTGAATAAAACAGATTGTATTTAAAATAACATGTAGCCTGAGCTCTAGCAGCAATAAGAAACGGATAAAGATGTTCTAATGATTTGGAGAACAACAAATCTTTATAGCAGAGTTGTACATATGTATTTGTAGTGTAAAACCTTCTCTCCTTCCACTTTTCTTTCACTTTGAGAATAAGAGAGGAAATATGTTAAACTTGGTAGCTACTTTTTAGATACTCAAAGCTGCTTGAGCTGTTCTAACAGATGTTCCAGGAATATCTTTTCTATCAAACTTACCTTTGTCTTTTCTTCTTTTTTTTTTTTCCCTTTTACTCCCCTGGAAACAGGGTCCTGATGGATTACCAATGCCTGGCTGTTGGCAAAAGGTAGGATGGGCAAAGCTTTTTCTTTTCAGGAGTAGTGTGTCCTTAGCACACAGAAATGCCTGTTACGATCGTACTGAACAGAATCAAGACAGACTTCAGAGCCTCCTAGGCAGACATATCTAGCAATGCAAGATCAGACCTCTCCATGACAGTAGTTCATGTCATATCTTGTAATTTATGTAGAATAATTCATTGAGACAGTAGTGTAGAAACAACTGGCATTAGTTTTCTCAAAGTCCAAGACTTTTCCTCTTTTCTCATGAAGACTCAGACATCCCTTGGTTTCTGCAGATGATCAGTGCTTCCTATTGGTTATAAAAGCTCATGGATTTGGCATTTTTGTCAAAATATTTCTGTCGGTCTATTATTATATTGGTTTTCTGGGATACTGAGAAGGACAGTGTATCCTGGCCTTTTCTTTGCCTTACTTTTCTATTCTTAAATATATCCTCCTGGGTTTTTTGTTTTATGGCAATATTAACTAGCAACATTATTTTAGTAAAGATTTAACTTAGACAGTGCTTGATTTAAAAACACAGCATTCAGAATAATATAGGTGGAGGGACACTGCCATATAATATATCAGAAAACATGAAGCATAAGTGAAATCCTGGATGCATTTATCTCCGAAGAATAGTTGGTGCTGAGGAAATAACCACCCATATTTGCAACTCTGCCTTATCTATGCATTTGTAATAGATGTCTGGAATACCTTACTAATTTGATTAATCTGTATCTCTTTTTGTCTCTGCAGTGATGAATCTAACCTTACAAGCATGAAGTTGTGTATATAGTGCTCCACTTTTTTTATTTATAGTTGAAAACTGAAAATTTGATTTTACAAGTCTGAGATATGTTTACATGTAGCTGCTTCTACTTGTTTGCAATAGTCCATACATACATATTTTTTCACCTACATCTGCAGTTAGATGATACAATAACTGCAGGATAAACCTGCAAAATTTGTCTCTCTGATGAGAGAGATCTTGAAACAATGATCAAAAATAGAAATCAATATTTCTGTAAATTCCTATATTTTGGCTTGCGGATATGCATGGACAACGAGTGCCATGAACTAGTTTACAAGAAATTGTGACCAAATAAGAGCAAAATGCTATGAAATGTACTGTACCAGCTGCTGTTGGAGTTTACTGACTTGGCTTCCATGTCCATCTTAAACGCTTCACTGATTCATGACAACACATCTGCTCATATGAACTAAAAGCATGAGTTTGTGTGCCAGACCTGCTTGTTGTGTGATCATGAGTGGTTGTTCATGGTGACCTTTGATTCCAGCTTCTGAGTCATTTCCTTTTGTCATCTCAAGGGAGTCACACCATGGCTCATTGCTAAAAAGAGATAAACCAGAGGAGCATAGAAAGAGGCCTTGAATTTTTGGGGAATAGCATTCCAGCTGCAGGTGGATGGCTTCCAGTCTTGCAGGATACTTGGCCCCTTTGATGAAAGAGGGTCCCGCCTGTTGATCAGCATCGGTTTGCCTTGCACTGCTCACGGTCGTGAAGACATTCACGACAGGCCCTGTCGAGTCCTTAATCAAGAGGGACAGAAGTTTGAAGAAGAAACCAGACTTCTCTGTGGGTTGTTTGAAAAGGTTACAGAGGTGCTGCAGGGATCATTTGATGGCAGACACCGCCTGAGACCAGAAGCTTCTCAACCTCGCTTGAGGATGAACAGAGTATATACTCTGCACTATTGTATTTTGGGGCTGCTGGAGGAGAAAGAATTCTTGAGGTGGGGATGAATCAGATCATCCTCCAGAGGAGGATAACAATGGAACTGACCAGAGATGTATGTATCATGGTGTGGTTTTCAGGTTATTCACTTTAAATTACACATAAATAGCTGAACTTCTCTGCGGGATTTTGGAAGCAATGGTTAATTTTGTTTCCTTTTCCTGTTACTGTTGCCATAAAGAATTCATTTCAATAATGTATTCAACATTTGTGGTGATGGTGTTGAAGAAAATACTTTCAAGCCACATATTCATCTTGTTTCAGTATTAATAATTTTTATTTTAGAGTCTTTGAAGCCTTTAAGTCAAGAAAAGAAAGAGTTTATTTTTGTGTTTCACAGAATAGTGTATTCATCTTGTTCCTTTTATGTTGTTACAGCGACTTTAGTGGACATTATTACTCAAAAAACATTGGAGAGAAACAATTCTGTGTGATTATCACTGCACACTTGTCACCACGCTCCACTGTTAAATGTGTTGATTTTTCTCCATTTCTGTTCAGATGGCTTTCTAGAGAAACACTTCCTTCTCCCCTTTTTTTTTATTGCTAGAAATACGTAATTTGTGCACATCTGTAGTTTTGCCATGAGGTATTTTTTACAATTTTGAGTCTTCATATGGTTGAGAGATTAATTTATGAGAAATGGTGCCATATTTGGCAGATGGAAATTCTTTTTATATCATTTCTGTTCCTAATGTATATAGCAGGATCATCACAAACTTTTTTAGTTAGTTTTCAAAGAGTTGTCTTTCATATGTAGACCAAAACTAAAGTTGAAGAAGACAGCCTGCTTCCATTCATATGAGGGCACCTTATGCCCTTCTTGGAATGCACATTTTTCCTTGCTCCGTCATTTCTAAATCATGTGGAGATGGGGTCACACTTTTTGTGTTGCTTCACAATCTCAGATCAATGGAAATGCCACTATAATGGAATATTTCCCTTTGATGAATCTTTATTGTCATTTTGGTGTATTGGAGTCAAACCCAGCTTTTCATTGAGGGAAAATGAGATTTTTAAAACAAAAAGTAAATTTAGTGACCTCCAATTAGTAATACCTTACTAATGAAAAAAAAAAAAATCTGTAGATATATACACTGAATGCATGTGTATTTTTACTGCTCAATTCCATCTTTCCAACAGTAAGAAATAAACAAGTGTTCACAGATATAAGGAAATATGTTTTGCTTTCCCTAAATTTTCAGAGATGCAAGTTATCAACCTGTTTGAATAGTCATGACTACAGCAGTGAAAGCCTTCACGTGGCACAGACTGAATATGAAATGTTACTGGAGTGTTACAGCAGTAACAGGACTGAGGACCCTTCAGGAGGAGGACAGGAGCAGCACCGTGGCAGCCTCTGACTTGCCACTTCCAGTCTGCTCGTTTAGGAAGCACCATCTCAAAACCACAGGAGGCTGAGGAACAAGCTGCCTGCCCCACAGAAAAGAGTTTCTCATATTGGTGTCCTGACTTGGCACATTGGATTGGGTGTATGATAGATGTGGAGACTAGAAGCTGAATGCTTTTTAAGACATCAAATACTGGCAATCAATACAGTAATATGAAATATTTTTTAAAGGTGCCTCAGAGTATTTACATGCAAAATCAAGTAGGGTGTTTAGGATCTGTCTAGATGTTTTGGCAACTCCACATTGAGAGTGTCCACAAACCCAACTCATTTAAGACAAAGCAACAAGATAAAAACTATTAAATGCATGCTGTCATTAGCACTTCTCTTTTTTTTTAATTTGTGTACCTATATTTTTTAACTGCCCTCCTAGCATACATTTCTATACACACCAATAAAGCTAGCAGAGCCTTGGTTTGTGGTTTTGTCATTCAGGAAATAATTACAGACACTACTGTTATGTGTTAGTCAAAACTCCATTCTCCTTTAACTCCCGGACAATGAGACACTAGTGAAGAAACACTTAAGCACCTTTATTTGCTTTCTTTTCTGTCTTGTAAATTAATTTCTTTATTAAATTCCTGAAGGACAGGAATACTTTTTTTTTGTTCCAAATAATCTTACTTAGCTTTTTTAACCTTTGTGTTGTTCAATATCATGAAATGTTCATTCCTTTTAAATGATCATGAGTGGGCAGTAGATAAAGAATTTAATTTGAAAGGTTAAGCTACATACATGGATTGAATATTTGACATTAATATTTGCATCTCAAAGATTGAATTGAAATGAAACTTAACCCTATCTAGGAAGGTTGCAAGGTCAGTACAAGAAAAAAAATTGGTTTAATATTTCATCAGGAAAAGCACTCTGTGAAGACTTGCAATGTGTTTATTTTGTTCAAGAAGCAACTACTTCTGGTGCTAGTATATCTTTTTCCTTTTGATGGCAAAGCTACCGTTTGAACTGCCAGTGTGTTGTTGTATCTTTTAGTGGCATTCCTCCAAGTAGATATGATTTGTTTTGTTCAGTTTGTGACAGGAACAGTAGTTCCTCTACCCGTCTTTTCAGTTGTAGAAATGTGTAGTGGTATTAATCTACACAGTTTCTATATCCCTGACTTTTTCAGGTGTGATTAATTCTTGTTTCTTTGAGAGTTTTCAGTATTTGTTTCATATGAAATTTTGTAATCTATCTGTTACCCCAGTGCATTAAAACCACATTGTGCAGAAGTCCTGCTACAGAGGCTGCAAGTCCTTTAAGCACTGTATGGAATATGTCTGACATACATGGTCCTTGTCTTCATATTCATAGACTAACTACGGGAAAGCTTTCTTTCAGGATGCTTTGGACAACTTTTTTTTTTCCTGAGGTAAAGCATGAAATGTTAAATCACAGAGCAATGATACAATGTATTTTTTGATTTATATTTTTATTTATTGCTGATCTTGATGTCGTTTTCTGATAGTGTAGCAAAGCAGAATAATACTCTTCATCCAGCTGTTTATATATTCTTTTAGTCTATGATGTAAGTAGTATGAATGAGTTTCAGAATGATCAAATCCATATATCTGCACATGTGTAAAGTATAGACTTTGAAAAGGAATAATACTTAACATTGATACACAGTGTGGAAAGTTAGCATTGGCCCCACTGAGCATTGCATGCATGGATGGGGGGGGTGTGACCCCCAGTTACCTGGCTGTGCCACAAGAGAGACAGAGCAACCCAAATGAGATCAGCAGACCTTTGGTCCTCATGGGAGGGTGGTGCTTGTAAGGCCAGGGACTGTGCCAGGAAATGTGGCTCAGGTGCTGGATCCCCATGGGATGTTGAGAGTTGTCCCACTGACTGTCCCAGAGCTGGGACTGTAAACCTGGCTCAGCCGTGCGAGGCTCCTCCCTTGGCTGTGCCTCCCCATCCCCAGCACTGACCAGGGGACAGAGATGCATCTGCTCCTTGCAGAGCTCTTTGAGGGAGGAAGGGCCCAGGTGTTGTGCTTTGTCACAAGGGGCATTTTACCAACTTCAGCAGTGGGCTTTTGCCTACATCAGGACTACTTCCGTGAGAACTGCAGAGATATTCTCAGCCTATTTATTAAAAGTGATGAAGAGGTTCAAGGCATGCAGAAGCTGACCCTTCCCTTCAAATTTCCTGGTATCTGCTGCTTGACGATCTTAAATTACATTTTAAAATCTCTGTATTTTACCTGATGAGATTCCTAAATCTTCACACTAAAGACTCACACAAAACACATCTGAAAGATAGTGGTCAAAAGAAAGTCTAATGTGTAGTCATTGCAAAAATTCTATTTCAGTGACTGGAATTAAAACTAACATTGATTTTTTTTTTTCCTTTTCTGCAACTTGTTTTTATGGATGTCAGTGTTGCTGTAATGTACAAATGAAGGTTTTCTTGCACCCTCTGTTTTTAAAGTATTTTACATGGTGGTTGGATTCATTAAATGCAGTTAGAAACCAAGTGCCTGCCACCATCATTTCTGAAAAAGATACTCCACAGAACAAGTGGAGTTTGTATTTTAAAAAGAGATTTGGAGTGTTGTTTTTGTTTCAATTTATTTTTAAATGCATCCAATTATCAGTGCTGCTTGGAAATTGAATTTTCTTTGAAAGCAGGGGGCCTTAACCTGGGACCGTTAGTGTTTTACTTGTTTCTATTTAAAAAAGAAATTGTATGAATTTCCCAGATCCCATTGGTACTTGCACACTTCTCTGAAGTATTATGGAGAGTTGGGTTGGTGGAAGAATGTTTTACATATTGTTAACATATATGTGGATATTCTTATATTATTGTACATGTTTGGGAAAATATCACACAACTTTAAAAATGTTGCTAAGATGTATGTATCTGACTTTTTCCTTTGGAAAATATTATATATTTTTATTTGTATTTTTTACTTTTTTAAGTTCATCTATATGTGCCGTTATTTTTGTATTGCAAATGGTCTCATAAATGAAGTAGAAGAGATAAAAATACAAAGTAATTTGGCAAGGATTTCAATGCTTGGGGGGAAAAATACATGGGTCAGCATCATATTGTCAATACTAGAAATATTTTGAGTGTCTTAGCACTGTAAATATGTCACAAGACCTCTTTTGATGAGTAGTGTAAGGAATTGAAAGGTTTTAATCACCCATTTTAATTTGTTATTATTTACCACTTTCTTGTGGCCACTGGTCTTGACTTAATTGAACCAGATCAAACAGCATGCTTTTGTTTTTATTATTAAAATTTCTCTGTGTTTTTCAGTTGAATATTTTTGTTTTGTTTTCTTTCAGTTTTGTACTTCAGGTTTTGTTTCTTGCTTGTGAGAAGTTGATCTTCAGAATTATTTTTACACTATTTATGATTTATTTTCATAATGTAAAAAGTGTGTAATTATTAAAATATTAATCCAACCATTGGTGCTGATTTTGAATAGTTATAAAGTTCTTAATGTTGGTGCAAAAAAAGTGTTGTAGTCTGTCTGGATTGAAAAACGTGTGTGCTGCTTTGTGCCAACCCGGAGTTTGAAGCCTAGAGCAAATTGTATCAGACATTTGCACAAAAATCAGGGCCTCTGCCACGTCTTCTATTTCCCTGTAGTGTGGAGTATGAAAACTCACCTTCCTCTTCCTATTCTTAATGTGTCTTTCCCCTTCAAAGTAGTGTCTCTCCCATTATCTTTTCTAAACAGGGAGCACAGGCTATGTGAATCTACAAATCATGTAAGGAAGGAGCTTTGCTGCAAAGCTTAGAGACTTTCCTCGCTCTGGGGAAGTTGCAAGGATCTGTATATTAACCAGAAGTTGAAATTATTGCTTAAGCAAGTTCAGAGGCACCCTGGGATCTAAAGAAATAAAGCTGAAAATCACCAGTCTTCGCTTTCTGTAATTCTGAAGGTGAAAAATAAACCTGACCTGCTGAGAAATAAAGATCTGTGCAGACAGTGTCACAAGTAGCAGTGCAAGCTAGAAATTGGGAAGGTCTGTTTTCCACAGATTCAGTTTGTTCAGAAATGATGGAACATAATAATAATTATTGTAAAATGGTGTATTTTTAAGCACCCTGGTTTAAGAAGAAACACGTTTGCAGGAGTCTTCTTGAAGAAAAGATATAAAAAATCAAAAAACACTGGGGAGCAGTTGTAATTTCTTGAACACATTATTTAAATGTTTGGATTTCCTAAATCCCAAAACATTTCAGACAAACAGATTACTCCACATTGTTTCCTTTTCTATCACGTCAAAAATGCAGTCACTGTAGGTGGAGAGAATTGAAGGTGGAGAGATTTGGCCTCTACTATTAACTCTTGATAATCCCCCAAAATGTCCATTAATCTTATCTAGCTCTGTTTCAGACTCTTGGAAGGACTAAAAATATCTTTGCTCCCATTCATGGATGAGGCACTTCCAGCTTCCACACGCGCTGTGCTCTGCCAGGCTGAGCGTGTGGCCCTGAGGGCTGCGAGCACTGCTGCCACCCCAGCCAGGCAGCCCTGACCCAGGTGACATCCTTGATTCAGCCATGGCCACTCTTGCCCTTTTCTTGCTTCTCTCTTCTACTGTCATAGAGGAATGCAGTTCCAGATGTCCTGCCAGAAAACAAACCCGTGTGTTCTGGACTGCTGCCGGAGCAAACCCCCCGTAGGTTTCCCATTCAGTGCTTTGACAGCATCCCCGTTACTTTTCACTACTCTGCTCCCTTCAGGGTTCCAGATGCTTTAGAGCCCTACCTCGGGTAACAAATACCCTGTAGCCTTCACATCCTACTGCACTCATGGGATGTGACTTTCCTCTGGCACTGCCTCCTAGTCACACGCTTCCTTCATAATTTTGGGATGTGCCAAGGCACATGTAGGACTGCATGTGAAATGCCTGCCACATCTGCCTCTTTTTTTTAAATGGAGCTGTAATTAAATACTTACAGGCTATGATGCAACTCTGCCTTGTAGACCGACTCAAGCTGCTAATCCCAACCCAAATAAAAAATAATGCAACAGAAGTGGCTTTATATGTCCTCATCTCACACGGCTTCTCCTTGTGGTACAATTATAATAACCACACACTAATGTTCAAAAAAAAAAAATAAACAACCCAAGGAGCTGACAAAGCATTTCATGTTCCAGCAAGTAGTAACAACTGCACCCAAAGAAATATTAAAAGAAAACAAACAAGGGAATGCCAAAAACATTTAAGTCATGTTGCTGCAGGCAGTCCTTCTGTCTTCCCAGGGTTACTAATTTGTCTTCCGTCGGCTTCTGTGAATTTCCAGATGGAGTACTCACAGGGCATTCTCCTCTCCCACCTCCTAGATGCAGTAAAAAAATACAGTGGTTTTTTTTCATATGTATGTATCTATATGTATGTGTGTGTACACTCATATGTAGATATATATGTATGTACCTCTTTGTGTGTCTAATTGAACATATATGTGTATATATATGACCAGTAGAGTTCAGCAAATACTGTACACAAACCTCTTCAGAGATTTCACTGTCTGCTAGTATAGTTGTACTCAAGCTGCTTTAGTTTATCTCCCAGATTAAAGGTGGACATAGCTCCTGTCACATAACCAAGATGCAGGGTTTTTTCATGTGCTCATACCAAGACAGAATGTTCAATAGCTAATGAATATCTTGATTGTTTTTGTATGTGCAGGTTACAGCTTGACTGAGTTTCCCAAATGCCCACACCTAAGCAGAGCTGTCATGAGGTCTCTCTGACATCACCTTTGGCTGCTCCCTCCTGGAGCAGTATGTGGTAACTTTTTGCCAGCTTTTAGGATCTCTCTTCTATTTGGTATGTTAAAATTGTGAGGTAATTCATTCTGGCTGAGATAAAACTCGAAAACAAATGTTGATGACACACCCTGTGCTTAACTGACTTGGGGCCTTGCCGGACCAGTCACTACATGAACTCGCAGGCCAAGTCCATTCCCTTTCCAGAGCAAATGCCAGACAGCTGCCTGTCCCTGGGAAGGTGCAGACAGGTATGGTTTGTCCATCTTTAAATTTCTGTACTGACACAGATCTTCGGTGCAGATCAATTTTCACAGCAAATCCATCTGCAATGGGTTTGCTTCTCAGGATGCTCCAGCAATATATTGTTTTTCAGAGGAACTCCTTCACAAACTGAGCTAGAGGTACCTTATTTGGATACTTTGGGTAGCTCTTAGAAATATTTACTCCTTTTCATCCTTCATGCAGGAAGTCAGGCTGCTGGTTTCTGGTACTGTGCCAAGACAAAGCCCATAAACAAGCATGGAAAAAAGTAAATTAAAATGTTTGGAAAACAAACAGAGCAGGCTGGAGTAAACAATATGGTTTGATTTGCGTTTTTGTTTTTTTCCTGAAACACAATATTTTAAAAAAAATTAAAAAAGAAACTATTTTAATCTATTCTAATCCTGCTATGCAGGGATAGCTCCCAGTATTTACTGCATAGGATTATGAGGGCAAGTGGTGCTGCAAAGGCCTGGGTCCGTGTCAGGGTCTTTGCTACTCTTGGAGGAGAGACGTCCTCTGCTCTACACGTGAGACTTGGTAGGCTTGCTCCTGCTCATAGTATCGAAAGAGTGTGAAAGAACTAGGAGCCAAGAGGAAGGGATATCTTGATTGTTAAGCCCCTTTCCATGGCTTTGAAAGAACAGGGAAACAACCTTCCCCTTCTAACAAGCTGCTTCACCCACCACTTCAGGCTTTCTGGCTGAAGTTTGCTATTGCTTCAAGTAATTACTAAGCTAGCTGTGAACAAACTTGCTTTTGCTAAACCTGAAACAAAAGCTCTGATACAAGGCTGTTGGTGCATACTTCTAAAGTAGCAGCACAGTATTTTGCATATCCCTTAAATATATTTGTGGTCCAGGGTTTCTGTGTGAGCAAGACCAGGCAGATAAGCAGCAGAGATTTTCTAGTCTTGGCATCAGCAGCAGCCTGGGAGGAAGGGACAAGGCTGTGCTCAGCACCGACAGAGGGCAGGCACCAGCCCAGTGCGGGAAAAGCATCTCTCCTGAAATGCCTTGGGACTGACAGCCTTGGATGCTGCCATTCAGTGCCTGGCCCCAGCCTTTCTGTACATTGCTGGTACAAAGGGATTGCTGCTAAGTCCAGTTTATAAGGTGTAGTACAACTTGAACTGCATCCACCCTATGCTAAGTATCGTTCCCCAGTTTTCAGAGATGCAGGCAAAAGGGAAAAGCATTGCAGAGAGCATTCCTGATGGGCTCTAGGCTTGGCTCTGTTTGGAGGTTAGCAGATCTAAATGCCTGTTCTCTTCCTGAGTGCTATCAATGAATCTCATCGTTGCCTGTACAATACTGCCCTAGCTGACAGTTTTGGCAACTCCCTCATGTCTTTTTAAGTCTTTCTGCCTGGACAAGACACTGAAGACAGGCAGCAGCTGTCTCTGCTGGGATATAGAGGTGGAGCTGCTATGACTTCTACTACTAGGTTGGTGAGACGAGGTTTCCAATGGAGCAGGAGTACAGAATGTGAAAGCTTCAAATTTAACACTGAGAAAGCTCAAGCAAATGACTGGATGGAAAGAAGTTTTGTCCAGAGAAGCAGAAAGGTGGCTTGCTGGCAGAGATATTCAAAAAAAAAAAAAAAAAAAAAAAAAAAGTAAAAATTGGGAAGTGTGTGTCTTCAATCTGCACAATTTGGGATGACTTGCTGGATACTGATCAAGAAAAAGGAAGTATCATCAGCACAGGAAATTGTGTGGCTTTACATATGCTCCCTGGAAACTCTTCCAAACATAGTGCTGCAGGTGGCACAGACGAGCTACAGATGGGGTAGCGGGGCCGTGGGCGAGTGTTCCTGCTGTCTGCTCATGCAGCTCAAGGAGCAGCCTCCAGAGGAGACGGTGCATGCTTGGAGGTAAATCTGAGGTGCTCCACCAGCAGCACCACTGTTTGGAAATTTAATGCCATTTGATGTGAATTCTGTCCTTCTTCCTCCATCTTATTCTCCCCTCTTTTTCTTGTGTGCTTTGATGTCCAGTGAGATGGTAATCAACTATAACCATGAAGAAATATCACATTCAAGCAAGTCATTTCTGTATTGCTGCTGTGGTTACAAAGTGATCAAGGACTAGGTATATTTAGATGTTGCCCAGACTTAAGAGTGAACCAATGTATTTGAGCACCAGGGCTCTTTTCTACTTACATGCACAAAACTCGGCAAACCGTAGATCTTACTAATTTGCCTCACTTTACAAGAAATGCAGAAATACGGGTACTGGCTTTGATGGGCATACACAAGTAGTAATCTCAGCCTACTCTTACAAACAGATTTTGGGCCATAAGAAACAGAGAGGGACATTGAATTATGACCTTGATTTTGATTAAATAATCCGCTTTGTGTTCCTCCCCCTTTGCCCTCACACGCCCCCCCACCCCCCCGAATATTTGTGTCAGCGGCGCTGTGGCCACCAGAATGACCGACCACTGGCAGGAATGGCAGGATCGCCCGCACTCCTCTCCCGCCGCCCCCACGCACT